>JAGDQP010004836.1:0-82342 GCA_022664845.1 Lepisma saccharinum
CACTAGTAGATAAGAAAGAAGTTCACTTTTAACACACGTTCAGAATTTAAAGGAAAAGTTGTTTTCTATTCCTTTAAATTTTGAACGTGTGTTAAAAGTGAACTTCTTTCTTATCTACTAGTGATCACGGCTGAAGCCGAAAATTAAAAGTTACTTTATATAGTGCTGTGTGTGTCATTGTATACATGATTTTCGTGAAAATATTACGTAAATACGGATCCTTTCCCTTCTATTAAGATTTCACCAATTATATATATATATATATATATGTATATATATATATATATATAAGGTAAATTTTAGACAAATGAAGAGAAAAAAAGAATAATACTTACAGCTTATAGTTTCGTATTAGATCACACATATTCACATATAAAAAGTCACTATATTTCGTGTATTACAGGTTTTCAAGTATAGAGGAAGAGAGCGAAGGTCACGTGTTCACAAAGTACAAGTTTAAGGAGACAATGGTGACACGTAGCGGACAAAGCATCAAAACTGGAGAACAAACTGACTGCCGTAGCACGTCAATTTCCGGAACTTGAAATAATAACTGTATAGCGTGTAAGTACAAGGTGGGATCATGGATGGAAATGTGTTGAAAATGCAGAGGGAAAGGGGAGCTAGAGTTATTGAAGATTAAGGCCAGGTTTTATTGTCGCGGTCAAACCATGAATAAAGAAAGGCATTCTCCCATAGAGGGCGTGTTGAAGTGCAGGTCGTAGGAGGTAAAATGTGGATTATGGCAACCAGGAAAGATAGATCAAAATTGGTATTGTGGGACTCGGTGTGCAAGGAAACTGGTGCATCCGGTTTGTTGATAGTACAGAAGTGACGATGGTTATTAATTCGAATGTTTAGAGTACAACTTGTTTCCCCCACATAAAAGGCATCACAGAACTTGCAGGTTAGATGTATATTACATTAGGGGTGTGGCATGTACCCTTGGGATTGAGGGTGTACCGACCATTAGCAGTATTGATAGTGATTGTGGGAGAAGTGATGAAAATGGAGGAGACCTTACATCTGGGTCTCTGGCATGTCTGGGCGCCGGTTTGGTGTGGTGGCAAGAAGGGATCGTACGGACCAAGGTGTTTCTAAGATTAGGTGGATGTTGAAAAACTAATTTAGCTTTGGTGGGGAATATTGATCTTGTGTCTGGGTCAGATTGGAGAATGTGGAAATTAGAGTGTAGGATTTGTTTGACCTTGGTTAGTTTAGGATGGAACTGGGTGATTAGAGCCGGTGCGTTGGGCGACGGTGGGTTAGATTTTTGAGTGGGTTGAATGTGTGAGGATACACGGCGGATCTGTTTGGTTACAAGGTTAGAAGGGTAGCCTTGGTTGACTAGAGCCTCCTGGAGGCGTTGGTTGTAAGTTTCAGCAGCAGAAGTGGTGGAATTCAGGCGTTGCCCTCTGAGGGCAAGGGAGAAAGGAATCGCTTTCATGGTGTGGTAAGGATGGGAACTTGAGTAGTGTAAATACTGCATATGGTTGGTGGGATATATGTGAACGGAAGTGGTCTGGGTGTTGTTTTCTGAAGTGATGTCCACGTCAAGGAATGCGACTCTTGTCGGAAATAGACCAAGTGAACTGGACAATACGGAATTGGATCAGTTGTTCTAGGAATGTCTTGAGACTGGTTTCACCATGAGTCCATAGCATCATTATATCGTCCAAGAATCTTATCCAGAGTAGAGGGGTCAAAGATTGAGTTTGCAGGAAATCATGTTCGAGCTTGCTCATAAACCGATTAGCATAAGAAGGTGCCATTCCCGTACACATGGCTGTGCCTCGGATTTGAAGGTAGTGTTTGTCGTCAAAGGTGAAGTTGTTACATGTGAGAACTAGGTTGGCCAGATTAAAAAGGAAAGCTGTGGTTGGACTGTGAGGTTTAGGTTTCTGGTTAAGGAAGAATTCCATATCTGCTAGGCCATGGGCATGAGGAATGTTGATATACAAGGAAGTAACATCTATAGTGCAAAGCAGTATGTCAGAAGGAAGAGGCGGTAATTTACGGATGATTTTTATGAAGTGGTAGGTGTCGCGTATGTAGGCAGGCAACGCTTGAACATGTGGTTGAAGGAAGGGGCCAACGAGAGCGGAAATTCGTTCAGTAAGGGAATTATAGCTGGCTACAATGGGTCTGTCTGGGTTACCTGGTTTGTGGATCTTCGGTAATAGGTAAAAGGTTGGGGTACGTGGGCTATCCAGGATTAGGTACTTTATGGACATTTCAGATATGCCCTCACGAGGACCATTAGCGGTAATGAAATCGGAAATTTTCTGTTTGTGGGTGTATGTTAGGTCTGTGGTGGTGTGGTGGTGGGCTTATTGGTGTTGGGATCAGATAGTTGGCGGTAAGCTTCCTGTAGTTAGTCAGCTTTGTCTAAGACTGCTGTAGTGGACCCCTTGTCCGCTGGAAGGACCATTATGTCATGGTTCTCGCGTAGCGCAACAAGGGCTTTGCGTTGGTTATGGGTTAGGTTAGGTTGTTTGGCCATCTGATGTGAGAACTCACAATTTGTGCTGGCCGAGATAATGGAGGAGATGTAACGTTCTAGGGGATGGTTGCTAGGAAGTGCAGGTGGGTCCATGTTTGAGAGAGGGCGGAAGCGTTCAAGGCTAGTATGGAGTTTATTAGAAGATGTGCCTGGAATAGGTGGATTTTTGGCCCAAAAATAGCGCCATCTTAGTCCGCGGGCAAAGGAAAGAATACCTTTTAACAACAAGAAGTGGTTGTACGGCTTGGAAGGGAAAAAATTAAGTCCTTTAGAGGGGATGTCAGCTTCAGATTGAATAAGGTTGTGGCTGGATAGGTTTACGATGGAGGTCGCAGGAGGAGGCAACCTTACTATATAAGGTAGTAAACAACGTAGAAAAAAATGGATACTTACATAGTAAAATCTTGAGATAGGAGCACACGAACTTCACAAACACTTTAGAAAATTGGTACGTTTCGCAATTGCGTTTTCAACTGGTAGGAAGATAAATGGATAGAGCGGACAGGTGCGGGAGTGGTGTTAATGAAACGCCATATATAACTAGCACAGTGGAAAGCCGGGAGGCCAATTTAATGTAAATTTATGAGAAAAAAAAAAGGAAAATACTTACAACTTATTAGTATTCTCCAGCAAACCGAGATTAGTTTTTCAACATATACCTAATCTTAGAAACATCTTGGTCCGTACGAATCCTTCCTCGTCACCACCGAAAACCGGCGCCGATGCATACAAGAGACCCAGATGTTAGGTCTGCTTCATTTTCATCACTTTTCCTACAGCCACTATCAATACTGGTAATGGCCGGTACACCCTCAATCCCAAGGGTACATGCCACATCCCTAATGTTATATACTTCCTAACCTGCAAGTTCTGTGATTTATTTTATGTGGGGGAAACAGGTGGTCCTCTGAACTTTCCCATCGTCACTTTTGCACTATCAACAAACCGAATGGCCCAGTCTCCGTGCACACAAAGTCCCACAATACCAATTTTGACCTCTCTTTCCTGGTTGCCATAATCCACATTTTACTCCTTACGACCAGCAACCTCAATACGCTGTCTGTGGGAGAATGCCTTTATTCATGGTTTAAGCGCGAAAATGTATCCTGGCCTTAACCTTCAATGCCCGTTTGCTCTGCATTTTCAACACATTTCCATCCAACCCTGTACTTGCACGCTATAGAGTTGTAAATTGTTCCAAGCTCCGGAAATCTACGCGCTACAGCAGTCAGTTGTTCTCCAAGTTTGATGCATCGTCCGCTACTTGTCGCCACTGTCTCTTCAATCTTGTACTTTGTGAACACGTGCACTTCGCTCTCTTCCTCTATACATGAATACGTGCAATTGTGTGCACAAATATGATAGTGACTTTTATCTTTGTGAATACGTGTGTGAACTAATACGGATATTATATTTATGCTATTTTCCTTCATTTTTCTCATAAATTTACCTACCTTATATATATATATATATATATATATATATATATAAGGTAAAACCGGTACAGAAATGGATACTTACATGGTAGATTCTTGAAACAAGTATACAATAACGTCACAAACACAATAGAAAAGCAGTAGGTTTTGCAAAAGCGTTTTCAACTGGTAAGAGAGAAAATGGACAAGCGGACAGGTGCGGGACAGGTGTTAAGGAATGGCCATATTGTAAACAGATGCAGGGTGACTGTGGCAAGGTTATGGAGGCGGAAAAAAGACAATGGGACGGAGTAAACACCAAATTAAGAAGAAAGTGCGAAGGTTACTAAAAGCAGGTAAAGGGCTTCGTGAGGGAATAAGAGGGTACATAAACAGAGGGGAGGGAAAAATAATAAAAATAATAATAAAGATGGTAAGAACAAAGAAACAATAAAAAAAATAGAATAGAAGTGCAACTAGAGACGGAACAATGAAGAGAAAGAAGAAGAAGACACCGCTGCAGGGAGTTACAGGCAGTTGAGGCCGGGTTCATGATTGGCGGAAAGGATAGAGATGTACGTCTGCTCCATCTCTTTCTAACTGACAGGTGAGTCAGGGTTCAGGACTTTGAGTATTCTGAATCGAAAGGTTTCGTCAAAGGTGCAGCCGTATAGGAAATGTGTGCAGGTATGGGAAGGTGCAGAAGTTTAGATTTGGAGGAGTAGTGATGACTGTTGATACAGAATGTTAGAGGAGTTTCGGTTTCGCCAACGTAGAAGGCGGAACATAGGTTACAGCGAAAGAGATAAACGAGGGTGGAAGATATGCAACTGCCGGAGTGTCGGAAAGAGTACGTCTTCTGAGTGACAGCATGTACGAAGGTTAGACTGGGATAAAAAATAAGACAGGTTTTACAGCGAGGTCCTTTGCACTTGCCAGGTTTGTGGGGAGAAGGCGGGAATGGCCAGTTCTGGTGAGAATCGTGTTGAGAGTCGGAGGTCTGCGGTAGACAATTTTGGGGCACGACGGGAAAACTCTTTCAGTTTCAGGTGAGGCAGTGAGTATGGGGTGTGCCATTTTGAGGAGCTTTTGGAGAACCTGAAGGCTGGGGTGGTACTGGGTAAGATTGAGAGCGGAGAAAGCTACGCGAGGAGATCGGTTGGAGTTGGAATGATTACGGGCACGGTCCAGTTATTTACGGATGAGGTGTTGAGATATCCATGGTCAGTCAGAGCTGAGAAGAGGGTACTGAAATACAGGTCAGGTCATCAGAGGAACAGATGCGGGAGCCCCGGACAGCAAGAGCCTATGGAAAAGAGCGTTTAGTATGGTATGGATGGAAGCTGTTGAAATGGAGTTACTGCATACTGTTGGTAGGTTTGATGTGAACGGCTGTCTCAACTCGATTGTTCTTGAGCCAGACATCCACATCAAGGAAAGTTGTGTGTTCCCTCGAGAAGGACCAGGTGAACTTGATGGGGAAGGTGCAGTTGAGGTTTTGCAGAAATGTTTCTAGAGACTCTTGTCCGTAAATATCGTCGATATAGCGAAGCCAGATGAAAGATTTGAGAGGTGTGAAGTTGAGATATTGGGTCTCCAGGCGTCCCATGAAAAGGTTGGCATAGGAAGGGGCCATGCGGCCTTTGATTTGCAGGAAATTGTGGTTCTCAGAGGGAATTGTTTACGGTGAGGACAAACTGAGCTAGCTGAAGCAGAAATGGTGTACTGGGTTTACGAGGACTGGGGCGTGTGTCGAGGAAGTGTTCTATGCAGCAAGGCCATGGGTGTTGGGAATGTTAGTGTACATTGACGTCACGTCGACTGTAACTAAGATGGTGTCAGGTGGGAGAGTATCAGAGATAGAATGTGTTGTGGAGAGGAAGTGGTTGGTGTCCTTGACGAAGGAAGAGAGAGCCTAGACAAACGTTTGGAGATGGTGGTGAAGGCGGAGATTCTTTCAGTGGAGAGGCAATACTGGAAACGATGGGTCGGCCGGGGTTACCACGTTCATGGATTTTGGGAAGTAGTTAAAATTCAAGGGTTCTGGAATTGTCAAGACAGAGTATGGAGATAGTGGAACGCGACAGCCCACCATGGGGTCCATGCGCTTGGAGGTAGGTGTGGATCCTATCAAGGAAGGATTGGGTGGGGTCTTCATTGAGGGGACGGTAAAAGGTAGGATCGTAAAGTTGTTTGAGGGCTTCGAATTGGTAGTCAGAGTAATTCATGACTACCGCGGTAGATCCCTTGTCAGCCGGGCAGATAATGATAGTCGGATCAGAACGAAGATTGGAGATAGCTCTTCGTTCTGCAGTGGTGAGGTTGTGATGTGATAGGAACGTGCCAGTGAAGCCAGGATTAGCAATTTGTTTGGAGAGGATGGTAAAAAAAGATAGAAAAAAGGGTTACTTACATGTTAAAGCACCAAGTTAGATGTACAGGAACTTTACAGAATAATAATAAAAAAAAACAATAAAAAGGCGGCTACGTTTCGTAAAAGCGTTGTCACATGCTACGAGAAATTGGACATGGCGGACAGGAGCGGGAGTTGGGCTAAGGATACGCCATTTCCCGACTGATGCTGGGTAACAATGTGGCCAGGTTATGGAGGTGGGAAAATGACTAGATGCGTCGGAGAACACCAAATGAAGAAGAAAGTGTGAAGGTTACTAGAAGCAAGTAAGGGGCTTCCTGAAAGAATCAGAGGGGAGGGTGAAATAATAATAATAAAAAAATGAAGATGAAGGGCAAAGGGAGAACAAAGAAACACATTTGAAAAATTGAATAAAAGTGCAACTAGAGACGGAACGAAGAAGAGAAAGGAAGAAGACGACGACACTGCGCTGCAGAGAGTTACAGGCAGTTGAGGCCAGGTTTATGATTGGCGGAAAGGATGGAGATGTTAGTCTGCTCCCATCTCTTTTTAACTGGCAGGTGAGTCAGGGTTCACGATTTTCAGGATTCTGACTCGAAAAGTTTCATCAAAGGAGCAGCCTTGTTAGGAAGTGTGTTCAGGTATGGGGAGGTGTGGAAGTTGTGATTTCTAGGAGTAGCGATGGTTATTGATGCGAATTGTTAGAGGAGTTTAGGTTTCGCCAACGTAGAAGGCGAAACATAGGTTACAGAACAGGAGATAAATGAGGTTGGAATATGTGCAACTGCCGAAGTGTCAGAAAGAGTACATTTCGTGAGTTGCAGGATGTACGAAGGTCAGACTGGGATAAAAAATAGGACAGATTCTGCAGCGGGGTGTACTGCACTGCCTGATGTGAGGGGAGGGGGTGAGATTGGTCCCGTTCTGGGAAAATTTTGTTGAGATTCGGAGGTCTGCTGTAGACAATTTTGGGACACGACGGGAAAACTCTTTCAGTTTCAGGTGAGGCAGTGAGTATGGGGTGTGCCATTTTGAGGAGCTTTTGGAGGGCCTGAAGGGTGGGGTGGTACTGGGTGAGAAGATTGGGAGCGGAGGAAGCTACGCGGGAGGTCGATTGGAGTTGAAATGTTTACAGGCACAGTCCAGTTGTTTACGGATGATTTGTTTGAGATATCCACGGTCAGTGAGAATTGAGGGGTGGGTATTGAAATAATTTTGGAGCAGGTCATTAGAGGAGGAGATGCGGGAGCCCCGGACAGCAAGAGCGTATGAAAAAGAGCGTTAAGTATGGTATGGATGGAAGCTGTTGAAATGGAGATACTGCATACTGTTGGTAGGTTTGATGTGAACGGTTGTCTCAACTCGATTGTTCTTGAGCCAGACATCCACATCAAGGAAAGTTATGTGTTCCCTCGAGAGCTTAATGTAGAGTGACTGCACATTTTCAAGTATTTCCCGGCAAATTTTTCAGAATTTCCGGTATGCTAACACACAGTACAGGTCCTCCATATTTATAGTTTTCTCTATTAACTACGACAAAGAGAAATACCAGCCGAGCATTTTTTCAGTTAGTGAAAATAAATTATTACAACAGAAAAAAGCCTATGTTTGAAGGAAGAAATATTAGCTTATGAAGATAATAAAAATACTATCGCTGTTGTACACTTATGTACACTGACCGGTGTTGCCATCAAGTAACAATAGTGTAGTCATTTTAAGCCAAAATCTTTCGATCAGTAAAAGAAATTTCTTAACAGCATGAAACTTGGTATACATATAGTATTTGATCATCTAAGTAGCATACTAGAAGCCCCAAAAATCAAACTTGTGCTACGGCCGCCATCTTGGAAAATGACGGCCAAAATTAAGTTTTTAGCAATTTTTGCGGAAACGAAGCATCACATCAAATAAGTTTTAAATGAAATTTGTTCAGTATGAGATTCTGAATCTTTTTGTAGTTAGTTTTTTTTTTTATTTGTCCACAAATGGCATCAAACGAAACCATTTTTTTAATAAGCCAAAATCTTTTGATCAGTTTAAAAAAATCTCTAAAGCACTTGGTATATTTGGTATATATAATGTACTTGTCTTCCCAAGTAACATGAAAAGTCTTCAAAAATCAAACTTGTGCTACAACATCCGTCTTGGAAAATGGCGGCAAAAATTTACTTTTTTTCATTTTCGCGGAAATGAAGCATCATATCGAGAAAACACTTAGATGAAGTTCGTTCGACATAAAATTACGATTTTTTTTTCATTTAACTTTTTTTTTTCATTTAACTAGTCCCATTTCCTCACAGTATCTAACAGCAACATTTCTTGCTCAGAGAACTGAAGCATTGAGTACTTTCGTGTTAGACAGTGAAAAGATGTTAAGAAATTAAATATCACCACAGTATATCATGACTTCAAAAACAGGATAAACCATAGTGTCAGTTATTTTCGCTGTCTGTAAAGAAGCAGAAGGAACTGATAGCACAGCCAAACGAACTGTGGGCACAATATATGACAATGGTTATCCTCATTATGGAGTTCCCATGCTGCATGTTATAAGTTTTATACAAAAAGTTCTCATCTCTGTCCCAAAAAATCTTGAGCTACTATCCAATGCTAAACAAACTGATTTAAAACGTTTTTTGAAGTGCTGCATAGTTTTTGAGATAACTGGAAATAGGTGAATTTCGGCTGCCATTTTTAAAGATGGCGGCCGTAACACAACTTTGATTGTTTGGGACTTTTCATATGTTTACTTGTGTGGCCAGATACTTTCTGTATACCAAATCCTATGCTTTTAAGAATTTTTTAAACTGATCAAAAGATTTTGGCTTATAAAAAAAAAATGTTTTCGTTTGATGCCATTTTGCTTAAATAATAATAATAATAAAAAAGATAATTATAAAAACGATTTAGAATTTTAAACTGAACAAACTTCATTTAGATTTTGTTCGATGTGATGCTTAGTTTCCGCGAAAATTGTTAAAAACTTAATTTTGACCGCCAGTTTTCAAGATGGCGGCCGTAGCCCAAGTTTGATTTTTCGGGACTTTAATTATATTATTTAGATGATCATTGATCAAGTACTATTTGTATACCAAATTTCATACTTTTAAGAATTTTTTTATCTAATTTTCATAAAATGACATTCTTCGTCTACATCCTTGAAGATTTTTGGCTGTGATTTGAAATTCAATAATGTCTGCTACTTTCCTTAACTCTTCCATCAGCTTAGCTTTCTTCGATTCCAACTCCTTTATTATATATTTCTTCCGAAATTAAGAAAACATGATAAGCCTACCTTTGAATGACCAGATGTACCGTGCTAAACAACATGCATACAATAAAACGTAAGGAACATTAAATTAAAATAGTTAGACTATTTTCTCTTCATCAATTGGCCTAAAAGTAGAAGAAAATTTAGTACAGTATGGGTAGGAAAAAAAAATAGATTTGAACGGTAATATTTATTTGTACTAAGCGGACAATAAAATCTATTTCGCGAACATTTAACATTTGCACGGTACGAAGTGATTTAAAAGTTGAAAAGATGATACCATTCTTTCCGTAGGACATGGTATCAACTTGTTATCTGAAAGATACCAAACGCAATGCAGGATACAATAAGAAACTACGCTCTCACGTGAATTTATTATTTGACTTGGATCTAAGCAAAACTGGTATATTAAAAGCGATAAGCTAAATACATTTATCATCTTACCTAAAGAGTCTTATGCTACCAAAATTATAAATCCAGTACGAGGTTCGAATTATGCGAAGATACACCTTAATTGTCTACATCATGTTGGAAAACTGGTAAAAGATTCATTAATAATAATAATAAAAATTGTTATTTAAAAACACAGATAAACAAACACACTAGTATAGGACCCATCTTTTCCCTTAATTTATGGTCTTCCAAAAATTTATGAACAGGGTGTTACTTTAGACTCATCATATCTAGACAAAACCATCCGGCTCACCTTTTGACAGATAGAGGGATTCAGAAATTCAAGTATAGAGCAAATAGTAGTTATGATACGGAAGTGCAGATCTTTGCGCTACTAAGATAACCTCCATTGATGTTGTAGAGATGTATAATACGGATTCTGTACAAGGGCACCTAGTCCAAAACTTTTTCATTTCTAAGTTGCTTTCCACGTACCTATGTACTTAAATTTGTAACCAATTAGTTGGCAACATGTCGTCTTAGCACAATTCCCGTACCAGTCCGCTCTGTCCATTTTCTCTCCTACCATTTAAAAATACTTTTGTTAAACGTTGCCGCTTTTCTATTGTGTTTGTGAAGTTGGTGAATGAAATTTGAAAGAACTTTTTCCTTCTCTACAATTGAGGATTACTGATGCCGAAAATTTTAAGAAACTTTATAGTGTATATTGTTAACTGTGTAATTATGCACGTGATCGTCAAGATACTACGTAAGTACAATTCCTATCCTCTCTCTTCAAATTTCACCTATTATATATATGTATACAATGGGCAGCTCCGCGATTGTTTAGTGATGTATCAAACCGTCTTTATTTTTTACATAATCATAAAATCTCATTACACCTCAGTATGTAAACATGTTAGGAAGCACAGAAGGAAAGTGAACTGAGCCCCAAAAAATTCAATTGCACCTATCCCCCAAAGTTCAATTACAAAGTGCAAAAGGTGCTGGATGCCAATGGAGATACTTTGAGGACTAACGATAAGTAACATGTTCTGTATATCTTTCTGTTTCTATCAAAACTGGCAAGAAGTTTTGGTTACCTTGTAAATGTCTCTTGGTTACCTTGTCTCTATGAATGAATATTTCGCACTCCGAGCTGTGTTTTATTTTATTTATTTTTTTATTATTATTAATGATATCTGATGCTCCACAGTTTATTGTATGTGTCGTAACTTTAGAAGTCGTAGTGAAGAAACGGCTAATATTTGGTGTGTGTCGAATGGCCTTTTGTTTGTGATATTGAACAATTTTGTGTGATACTGTGCTGTGGATATGACTTAATATACTCTAGGTGTTTTGGCGTAAGAGTTTCTGTTGAGTGACTAGCAAGTTTTTATTTTCGTAAGTATTGGTTTCCCAGTGATGCTGACAGTTATTTTGCGTGGATTAATATTTTCCACTATGTTGTGTTTATAGTAACTTAGTTTTAGTGCGGCGATAGGCAATTAAACTGTAGCCTTATGTGTAACATTACTCTGCGAATAATAATAATAACTATAATATTTTCTATCACAACAAAACAAATTTTCAAAGTACGTAGTGAAATTTCCAGTTTGTTCATGGCCATGTTGAAAAACTATGTACAGCACAAGGAGTACAGACAAGGTTGGTAACTCCCACGTTGACGGATTCGATCTCAGATCGATTAATCGATCCAAACAGCAGTGTAGGCAAATACATTAATTAGATGAAAATGAATGTCATCAGTAACGTGTCAAACGTGCCTGTCTGTCATGATTATTTTTGGAACAGCTGTTAAAGATTATCTTCTCGGCAAGTGTTTTTTTTTTCTTCACTCAAGATGAAGAGAAACAATATTAACGAAGCAGAAGTTTTCAGGAAGTGCATTCTTCCATCAGCCATGTTACTTCTCATATTGTGCTTGAATGGTCTCCTACACAGTAAAATTCTGGCATTGAATATTAGCTCCGATGATAAACAATTATACAGCGATAGGAATTTTGTCTTCTGCCCAATTACAACCATACCAGGTATTCATGCTTCCAATCTAGCTCTCAATACGAATTTCTCCAAAGACGATGTAATGTGTAAAAATGTGAAGAACAACTTAAACTTGCACAAACTCTTATTTATGATTTTACTGTGGTCGTATTTATGGAGACGTGCATTTAAATCCCAGTCCAATTGACAATCTGCGTAGTAATGAATGAATTCTTAAATGTTATTACCAAAATACTCCATCTGTAAATAACAAATTATTAGATTGTGCAATTCATTTACCAGAGTTTCTACTCTACGATTGTGTTATTTTTAGTGAGATTTGGTTAAATGAAAATATATCTAGTGCAGAAATACTTTTTTTCCCCCCAGCATTTTCATATATATAGAAGTGATCATGGAAGTCGAGCAGGTGATGTAGCAATTGTGCATTAACTCTAAGTGGCCTAGTAAAGTGAGAGAAGATCTGAAAACCGACTGTGAAATTGTTTGGGCTGAAGTGCGTTTTAATACAAGAAGAAAATTACTAATGGGTTGTTTCTATCGCCCACATAAAAGTAGTCTCTTTCCCCGTGATACGTACTTGAAAACTTAACTGTGAATGTAGTTGTTCACGGATGTAATACATACTACCTGTAAAAACTTTGTTCCTACGAAGAAATCCTCTTAATATCCTCCCTGGTTTGATGCAGAAGCGCCGTCTTTTTGAAAAATGAAAATTTTCCATGGGCGCTTTGGAAGCAACATCCTAATGCACATACATATAGCACTTTCTCCCGGATAAGACGCTACTCCAAGCATTTGTTTAAGCCAAAGTATCAAAATTATATTAACGAGATAACATCTGAAATGTCAACCAATCCTAAGAGATTATGATCTCTCATAAACTCGAGAAAATGTCAGTCACGTATTCCAACAGTTAGTTTCTGATTCAGCTACAGCTGCTAGTGAAAAAAAGGGTACATCTATTGAATGAATACATCGCTAACAATTTCTGTGTTCAATCTACTCCTTTGCCGGCTACTCAGCTTCAACAGATCTGTTCGCATTCACTGTCTTCAGTAAGTACATCATCTGATGAGGTAAAATATCTGCTTTCTTCTTTACCTCTAAATCGTTCTCCCGGCTCCGATAACATTAGTGCTATTTTTTTTTTTTTTACGTAATGCTGCTGAATCATTGGTTTACCCTTTTCTCGTCTTTTAAATAGGTGTTTTGCTGAAGGTGTGTTTCCTTATTCTTGGAAGCAGGCTAATATTGTACCCATTCTGAAATCTGGAGATAAGACCCATGTCTCTCCATACAGACCCATGTCTCTCTTATATATTTTGTCTGTGGTGTGTGAAAGAATCATCAAAGATAGACTTTATAATTTTGTCTCACCCTATCTAGAATCTGCTCAACATGGCTTTCTTCCTGGTAGTTCACAACTCTTACCAATCTGACCTTGTTATTCTCTGATGCTACCCAATCCCTTTCCAATAACACACAGCTTGATGTCATCTATCTAGATGTAAGTAAGGCTTTCATTAAAATCGATTGTAATCTTCTTCTTCATAAATTAACTCACCGCGAACAACGTGTTGTCCTTTCTGGATCATCTTCTAATTTTGTTCCCGTTCTCTCTGGTGTACCTCAGGGTAGTGTTTTGGGCCCTATCCTTTTCTTTCTATATATGGACGATCTCCCATCTTATCTCTCATCTAAAACTAAAATTCTTCTTTTTGCTGACGACTGTAAATTATTTCGAGAAATCAGATCATTTTCGAGGATGTTGCTCGCTGATCTCCAAAATTCCATCTCCGATCTCTTGGACTGGTGTAATGGATGGAACTTCAAAATAAATACCTCATAATCTTCATTCCGTACTATATCTTTAAAGAAGAATCAAATCCCATTTGCGTATTTCATTGAAGACATACCTATCGCTAAAGTTTCTTCTCAAAAGGACCTTGGAGTAGTATTTGACGAAAAACTTTTGTTTGCTGATCACGTGACTTCTATAACTAACAGTTCTATGCGCTTACTTGGTCTTCTCTATAGATTTACAGAAATTAAGGACCTTCATTCATTGAATATGTTCTACAAAACCTTCATCTCTTCTAAAATTGAATATTGCTCCCCAATTTGGAACATGGTTAGTATTTCTAATGAGTTATTCCTGTCTCTATTGAGTTATTCCTCTTGTGCATTACAGTCATGATGCTATTGATATTACTTATTGTGTTATGTGTCGTTTAAAAATTTAGTTTCATGTTATTTAGTCTGTGTAATGTTATTTAGTTTCTGTGTACAATGGCAACTCCAGCTGTATCTGAAACTTTATTAATTAATAAATAAAAGCAGAAATAATATTCTAATATATATATTTAAAATCCACATAAACATTTACACACAGTATAATTTGATAGCTTAAACGCATTCATACATAAAAATTCACTAAATATAATAGGCAATTTTTAGTGAAATCTTAAATGAACACATGATCTCTGGCCACACTTGAGATCAGCTAATTCGAAATTTCCAATATGTAAGTAGCTTCATTAACCAAAATATTGTATTTAACATTATTTACAGTAATTTGCATATACTCTTACATATTTAAACACACACAATACATCGTTTCACGCGCTGAAAGTCTCAGATTAGAGACTGAAGAGTGCTTAGTGATGTGATCAAAGAAGTTTTCTCAAACTAGGATTACAAGATGATGTAAGCACAGTAGATTACTTTTACTACAAGTTGAATTATCCGAGCACAATAATGGTATTCAGGATATTTAGCTGAAAATTACCTTAAAAAATTAATGGTAGAAGTTGGAGACTGAAAACGCTATAGTTGTAATTATTTTTATTCGTCTTTTACATCATATTAGTGCAGTTTTACATGCTTGTATTTGTTAATGTTTATTATGTTTTGAACCAACCATCGAGTTCCAGAGCTGATCACTTGCACCATTTCCCAGTACCAATCGAAAGTCACAGGGAATGGTTTAATAGTTGGAGAAGGATTTGGGAATAAATCGGCCCTGGTAAGATCTCAGCATGTGTCCAATGCGATACACGGAAACCAGGGGCGACAACTGGGCTAGAACCTACTCACTGAACCGCTCAACCTTGCGAAAGCTCAACCGACTGAACCGCTCGTAACAAAGCCTGATGTTTTGACTTCACTAGACGTCCGAGATATTGACGGCCGTATCTATCAGTTTTATCGGCTTCCTGGCCTGAGTAAGGTTTTAATTTCCTCACTTTCCTTTTCACCACTACATCGCCCATCGTTGCAGTGGGTATGTGCAACGTGGCTGAAATCTCGCGGATGTAGTGACCGATCTTGTAATAAGCGTCGGTACTCACGTCCCACTCCACATTACTCAGCTCATGTCGTAGGGTGTGGCATATAACGTGTACTAAACGACTGTCTTCTCTTTTGAGGGTCGTGATGGGTATAACTTGTTGACGGTATATTACCTTCGGGGAGAGATTAATGTCAATTGTTCTATTTGTTCTTACAGATCCAAGTATAAAGAGCCAACATCAGACGAAGGATTCAGTGAAATTGTAAAAATAAATTTTGTGCCGAAGTTTGGGAATCCTGACATGGAAAAACTCTACAGAATGTATTTACTGGAAAAATAAATCGTTCACCCTGTAATGACATTATATATTTTTTTTAATCTCAGATTTAACTGATAATTGTGCACAAGGTTTTGAATTTATATAAGCAAATAAAGTATGGTAAAATAAATTTAGTACATTACTCCGTGGTGTTGAGTTATTCAAAAAAGTTCAAATAGTTATTTTATCTCTTGCAAACCCATTAATTTATATTTTTTACAACCTTCCTAAAAATCATTAAAAAAAAAGAAACTGTAGAATTCAGATCTTTCTTTTCTGGATAGCAGTTATTAATTGGCGAAATGACTCCAAATATTTGACTCGGTACATGTTCTGCCAAACATATAGTCAACAACGGGCTATATGTAAACATTAAATTCGTGCTCGAATGAATGCTAATAAAATTAAAATGATTTCTGTGGATGTCATAAGCACGTATTCTTTCATACATGATAAGTGGCGTAAGCTTGGCTTTAAGCATATCAGTAAATTTTGAATTAGAATTAAATTATTTGAAATGTCTTAATACTAATCCGTTTTAATTCAAAGATAATTTACACCAACAGAGTAATAGCCTTGGCATGGACATAGGTTATCTCTTCTATTAGATAACCATAATTCAATTCAATGCAAACTTTTAACAAATTCAAATTGAAAATTCGTTATATATTGCTGGTACGTCGACAACATTTTAATTTTGTTCAAGAGAAAGGATATTTTTTATTTCGTAAACAAAATGTACACATCCTATTTACCCCCTGAAGCGTGTTTCGAAACGTTTTGAATTTGAAAATGTAAAAATACAACAACAATGATAATATATAAATTTAGAGAATCACAGCAGACACAATATATTCATGTATAGTATGTATATTCATGTATGTTACCCATGAAAAGCGAAAACCTGTGTTTTAAGAATTGTTTATATTTGCTCACAGTTAACTATTTGTGAAGATTTGTAGGAAGGGATGTAACATATTTTTGAAGTAGGTAAAGTTAACGGCTACAAAATATGTGAATTACGATCTTGTTATGAATCAACTTTATTACATGAGATCAATAAAAACCGAATACTTGGTTCTTCAGGGAAAGTAAATTGGGTTGTAATCCTTCGTACTCTATTCTATGGAAAGAGGTACCGTAGTTACTCCATCTAAGGAATATCAGATTGTATTCCATAGCGATGTTTAAATACAAAAACCAACGTTCCTCTGACGCATATGAATCTAATTGAAAGTTCCAAAATACATACATTTTAATGTATTGGAACACTTTCAAAATTTTATTAATTAAAATACGATCCCGCAAACATCTGGTCGTTGTTTTCTCGATATATAAATATGACGACAAGCCTAAAATCACCGACACCAGTGTGATTTCACTTTTCTTTGTCCGGGATGGGTTTGGAGCATCGAATGTTTGATCCAAAAAGCAACTTTTACGTTTTGAGAAACGGTTTTGCAAGTACCTATTTTATTTTATTATTCAGCTTTTTTTATTCTATAGATTTTTACAGACACTTTTAAAAATAAGTAATTCAAGTTTCCCATAAGTTACTTGGTGTGTTACTGTTAAAATCTATTAGAAGTTACATATAAGTATGAATTGTAATGTGGTGTATCAGAAGTTGAGTAAAGTTTCCGGGGAAATACATGCGGAAGTAAGCGAGAAGTGTAGGACAAGAGAGAGGACTTCTGCTGTAGGTGCAAATCGTGAAATTCACTTACAAGGAGAGTTACCTTTTTGTCCAACGCCGATTTCGTTCCAAATTCACAAGATGAACAGAAGACTTTAAACGATGCAATTTTTCGTTTATGCGGTAAAACAGTTTGAAAGGGGGAAATGGCCCCCAAAAGTGAAAAAAAAATACGGGGCCCAAAACAAATGTGGCTAACGCCGATTTCTTTTAAATTCACAGGATGAACAGAAGACGGTAAAATATGAAACACGTGTTTTTCGTTTATGCGGTAAAGCAGTTTGGAAAGGGGGGGGGGGGGGGAATTCCACATTAAATCTTTCACACAAAAGTGAGAAATTTCACCATCTCAGAATTGAATGAAACTTGATATTGTTATAGAATTTCGCCGAAAATGTAAGTTGTACTGAAATCGGTGAAGGGGCTCAAAATTGTGGCAAAAATGGCCAAAAACGTGCGCGCGACACCCATATTAACACAGAAAAAAAAGAATAACTTTCTTTGTATTTGTTTTAGAGATTTCAATTTTGTTTTATGGTATTCAGAATAAAATGAGCTATCGTCTGGAGTGACATGTATACACCGTAGAGTATCAGGTGAGGTACAGATCTCATTCTTCGAAGAATAACAGAATTCCGAATTCAACCTGGTATTTCACCACAGATCTCACCCTTAATTGTGACAAAAATTGTTGTAGGCCTACATATAGTTGGTAACATGCACTTGCACCATGCCAAAAACTGTGATGGAGAAACAAGAAGTGAATGAAAAAATGGTTTCGTTAATAGAACTATGGTGGAACACGTTGCGCGTACCTATTTGTAAGCATACAAAAGTGTCAGCTGGTTATTGTTTACAGAATGAAGCAAAAATCTGGATATGAACTCTGAATATTCTTGTGCACAATGAGTGGATGTAAGATAAATGGCTAACAAAAGGACACAAAAATTATTGGTGATTAAATATCAAACTGTAAATATTTAGGTTTTGATATGAACTTTTTTCACATGGTTGAAACTACACTTGAGTCAGTTTATAAGTTCTTCGTGTTATTGTACTGATGTCAACTTCACAGAGAATGTGTGTAAATGGAACACAACAGGTATCCCTGTGTGGCCAGTAGGAGGAGGGTGAAGACCCATGGGGATGGAGAATTGAATGGTGGCATCCCCTTCTGCTACATGAATTTCTGTGACGAGTCCAATATACCACTTGTCAGTATATCACATGCAACATAATTGTTCAGGGAATGAAGTGTTGGAGATTCTGCGGATGAAATAGGACCAAAGCAGGAAGATAGCTGAATTGCTCGTCAGCACTTGCTCTTTTAGCGCTGATGGTTAATGGGGCAATTGACTCGAAATAGTGCATACTGCGTGTTCTTGGTATTGTTGTTGCTAGTGTAAAGCGCTTGGAGAGGTCACTACGAAAAATAGCCAAGTCAGTCTTTGATACACACAATAATATGATGCATTCAATGTTGTGCTTCCAATAGTTGTAATGCCTTTGGTGGTGTAATTTGATTTCCCTTTGGTGGTGTGATACCTTTGTAGGCTGGCTTTGGCCACCCTACCACCAAGCCTTTTCACCATGCTACCCATCCCACCACAGGGTAACTTTTCATGTAGCGAAAAAAACTCCGTTTTGCTTACATGTGATAGTCCTCTTCGTGATGGCATAAGTTTAGGAACGTCTTACAGTTCTTGTATTGTTCAGCACACCCATCAGTGAAATACTACACATTTTCTATTTTAGGGTACTTTTTAATGTATGCCAAAAGAATCTTCTGTGACTGGAACATCATGGTCCTCGTCATCGGAGAGAATGCAGACTCTTGTACTTTGCAAAACATCATCATCTTTTTACATATGCAAACAGCCATTGGTCCAATGATACCCCTGTGACCCGTCTTGCAGAACGAAAGAATAAGTTTCACTGAAATCCACGAGAACAAGAACTTCCTTATCACGTAGTTCTTTTTTCTTGTTTTGAGGTAACTACTCTGGGTTTTTGCTATTTACGAATGGAGGATCAGCTTCTCTGTTTGCGTCACAACGATTCAGGTGTGACTTTTTGGTGACCAAGTCCACACGATCAGTAAAAACCCACTGTTTTTATTCAACTGTATCAGCATGATCACAGTCTGGGAACTTTTCTAGAAGAAAGTGATCTAGAACTGGTGTCAGGGCACTTGCTGCATGTTCTAAGCATACAGTCTTCTTTCTTTACATCACATACCAGTTTCTCCCTAAGGGCATGGTATGATTCGGTCATTTCAATGGCACCAAGGAGAAGTTCCACATTCTGATGAATTATGCATACATGTATTGAACGTGTTCCAGATTTTCCTGCCAAGACACAAGACATACTTGGGTCGGAGCGATGCAAACTTCGAAAAGCTTATTTTCACATCAGGGTGCTTCCCTTGAAACTGGACATATTTTTCATGTAGATTCCAAAGCATTAAACACTTCTGCTCATTAACATTTTTCTTGATACTAACTTTGTCTTTCTGGCCTGGCATAAAACATGTAAATTCATCATCTGAATTAAACTTTGTTACCAGCTGAATTGTTGCTTCAGACAGCTTCTTCCCTGTTCTTGTACCAGGGCGGGATAAAATTCCTTTCTCTCGTAACAGCTTTCGTGCCTCAGGAGCTTAAGATTCAGTAACACTGAACTTTTCTGCAGTGTATCTTGGTCATGATGCGGGAACAAGTGTCAGTATCTGCATTTTTCGTGACTGCTTACCTCTGGTAAGTTGTCTCTCAGTAAATCCACAAGTCTATCCAATTGTGCTGCTTTATTCTCATACTCATATTTGTCATAATCGGATGCACTGCTTTCCTGAATGCTCAGATGAGTTTCTTCTAATTGCAGAGTGCGGCAACTACTCTGGCAACTTTTCTTTTACAACTGAAGCCCTACTATGAGTGGGAATTGCATGTAACTTTAATTGAGACACTCCCACCGAAGCAAGACATTTGTTCAAGTCATCGTGGTCTTTCTGTGCTGTTGCAGTTTCATCTGTGTCTGATGATTCCTTGAGTCAACACTTGACAGTTCTGTTACACGTCCTTTTGTTCAGTTTGATTCTGCAACAGTTTCGTGCATTTGATTCTGCATGTTGGATACAGTTTTGTTCCAGGGATCGCATTTATATTTAATTTCGTTTTATAGTTGTTTGCTTGTTTCACAGGAATAACATGTAATCCTGCTTTCTTAGCTTGAACTGCATGGTAATTGAAAGGGTTACAACACTTCTTTTGACGGCCTACTAATTTGCGAAGGAACTGTTTCCTATGGATACTACAAATAGTTGCATTTTCACCGTCTGGCAATCCACTTCGAAGCAAAAGGAGTTCTCTGTTCACAGTGGACAACTCTGATACACTCTGCATATTAATATGCTAACAGTCTGTTACATTATTAATAAATCACCAACACTGCACATGATTACATAAGTCAACACACCATACTCTACCGATAATCTTCAGTAACAGCCAGGACTTTTTTCTACTGTGTTTACACCTCACAATCTTTCTGGTTTACGAACTTTCCTTCACACACTTTCTCTTTTTCTCACTTACGCACAAGGCATTAGATGTACATCTTCAAAGACTATTTTGGCGTATAAATGTTTCCTTTGAAAGAGTGTTGACTTGATTGTACCTGCGGAATAAATAAACGTTAACTTTAATATTTTGCTTTGCAAAACACTGGAGACGGTGATTTTAACGAAAACATTTATTTAATCCACTTCTTGTTTTTCCATAACATTTTTGGCATGGTACAAGTACTTGTTACCAGCTAACTGTTAAAAAAGTGACAAGTAAAGACGAGGCCGGTGGTAAAATACCAGGCTGCATTCGGCATTGTCATTCTTCACAGAGAAATCTGTACCTGACGTGCTAATCTGAGGTACGTACTGTTAATCCAGAAGATAGCTCATTTAATTCTGCATAAAATACACACCATTTGAAGTCTCTAGAACAAATGCAAAGAAAGTTTTCTCGTCCCCCCCCCCCCCCCTCCATTTTAATATGGGTGTCTCGAGCTCTTTTTGGACCATTTTTGCCACCATTTTAAACCTTCATAGCTTTTGAAATTCATAACCGATTTCAGTACACTTTACATTTTTGGAATCAACATCAGCAATTTTCTCAACATACAAAGATTCATCAAAATCTGAGATGATGATGTGACATGCCATGGATGATCTGACATGAAATGACCGAGTGAGGAAATGGCTCCCCAAAAGTGAAAGAAATACGGAGTCCAAAAACAGGTGTGGTTAACGCAGATTTCTTTCAAATTCACAGGATAACAGAAGACGGTAAACGATGAAACAAGTATTTGTTTCATTTGTGCAGTAAAACTATGTGAAAGGGGCTAATGGCCCCCAGGGGTGAAAAATATGGGGCCCGAAAGCAGGTGTGGACAACGCCGATTCGAATCAAATTCATAGGATAAAGAGGACATTGCAAAAGACGGAAGAAGTAGTCCTTTTATACCCAGAAAGAACAAATTTAGTGTGCTCATAGTGCATGTCGGTCGCATAAGTTGTATCTTTACACATGATGCCACAAGCGTTTGGTCTAAAAGGACATCTATATGCAGAAGTGAGATATACTTTAACGAACAAATAATATCGCGCGTCAACGGAAGATATGCATGATGTGATGCAACGAGGAAAAGATAAAGTATCACAGTGACAGTAAGGTTTCTTTCTTCAGTGCATTTATCATCACACAAGTAACCACGTAATAGGACAAAGGAACAAGCACGCAGATAATGACTCTGTTAAATACGAGATTCTAGCAAAAAGTTTCTGGTTCGTTCTGTAGCGTGCCAATAAATGGCAACACACAGTTGCGTTTGGAACGAGAGTGAGCTACAATATTGATAAGGCAGTGTACCCAGTGACATTGCTGTGTTTAGATCGGGAATTGTTATTGTAGTATTTTGTGAACATGTTTAATTGAACTGAATTTTCATTTATGGGTTTTAGGTGTCGGCCAGGGCCTAATTTGAAGGTGCCATCCCGGCATTTGCCTGTAATGATTGAGGAAGAACCTCAGTCAGGATGGTCGGCCACTAGGAACGAACCCACGATGTCCCGAAGACTACGCCAATGCTCTACGACTGAGCTACGGCGGCTCGTTGGTAATCATGTGTGTGGTAGTTTGCTATTACATCCTGGACAGAAAGGTGGAACGAACCAATGTGACATTTTGTGTTAGACTGGGCAAATCGGCCACAGAAACACTGAACATGCTTCGCCAAGCTTACGGCGAAAAGGCAATAAGTCACGCATTGTTGCAGGTGGCACAGGCGCTTCAAAAGTGGAAGAACATTCCTTGAAGACTACCACAAAACGTGATCACAAAAATACCACTCTTAACAACTCCCAATGTAAACACAGCAATGTCAGTTGGTACACTGCCTTATCAAGATTGCAACTCACTCTCGCTGCAAGCGCAATCATGTGCTGTCATCTGTTGTCGCACTACAGAGCTAGTCCGGAAACTTTTTGATACAGCCTTGTATGCAACAGAACTGTTATTTGAGTACTTGTTCCTCTGTCCTATTACGTGGTTGCCTTGTGTGATGATAAATACAGAGCGTTGGCATTTTCGAGTGTTTGAAGAAAGAAACCTTATTGATCACTGTTGATACTTTATCTTTTCTTCGTTGTATCACATCTACCGTTGACGTGCAACTTGATTGTTCGTTATTTATTGCGGACACACCTTTGTACACTTACAACTGTCGCATAATATCTTGTATGTCAAAGTGTATCTTACTTCCTTATAGAAATACCCTTGTAGACCAATCGCTGGCGGCCTCATATGCAAAGATACACGTATGCGAACGACATGCACTAAGAACACATTGTCTTTGCTCTTTCTTGGTAAGTCCTTCGTCATCGTTTATCATCGTCTTTGAATTTGAAGGAAACCGATGTTAACCACACCTGCTTTTAGGCCTTGTTTTACTTTTGGGGGGGAATTTTCCCCTTCAAAACATTTCACGGCACAAACGAAAAATACGTGTTTCATCGTTCATCCTGTGATTTTGAAGAAAATCAGCGTTAACCACACCTGCTTTTCGGTCCTTGGGTGGCCATTTCCTCCTTCCAACTGTTTTACTACACAAACGATAAAATAAGTGTTTAATCGTTTACCTTCTTTTGTTCATCCTGTGAATTTGAAGGGAATCGGCATTAGACACTAAAGTAACGCTCCTTGTTAGTGGGACAGAATAAGAATACTTTTTAGAGCATCATCTAGAATGGTTGGTATGGGCAGGATCGACTTTTAATATACATGGCGACTTCTTTGCGCTCACTGGAATCATAGTATATGAAATTAAGAATACTATTTGTTTCGTTCCAGACGATATAAAGTTACTACAGAAGTGAACGTTGTGTATTTTTATTGGTTTAGGATTCTTTCCTCGTGCCGAAAGTCGCTAACGTAAGATGTAGAATTTTTATGAAATATCTAGAGTGAATTAGTGGAAATACGTTGAAGAACGTCCAGTAAACCTCGGCCAATTCTAATGATTTTCGCAGCACAGAATCCGTATTTGTAGCGAGTACGCCGATCTGAGTTTGAAGGTCATACACTCGCAGCCTGCAGTAGCCACGTGATCAAGTCTTTATTGCACTACATCGACGCCATTTGCCAACACGGGGAGTGAAATTGAGTGTGAAATTCCGTTGTGTGTGGTTCACAGTATGTGTCTGCAATGCCAGGAAGACAAAAACAAACACCTATATTGCAATTAAGTGACTTTGAACGGGACCATCTAAATTGTTTGCGAGAGGGCGGCTGGACGTTCTGCAGAATCACAACGCACGTAGATAGTGACCTCTCAGTGGTGAAAAAGATTGAGGACAGAGGTGTCCCACAGCAGACTTGCCTCCCATGCCCTCACTGACCGGATGGCGACCGCTAATGCAACCAGAGTTACCGTGGCTCCCATGTGTCTATGGTCGTTACGGATAATGGGAAATCAGAGTTCGATTCCCGAGAAGGAGCATGAGAAACGGCTTCCACATCCGTGAAAGGCAGCAGGAGAGCCAATTACCCACTCCCGGCATGGGGATATAGTGACGAAAAATAACAATGCGGGGCTCATCCGAGACCCGCAATCCGAATGAATGCACTTTAAATCCTTTAATGAGATGCTATCGACAGGTTGCGCGGAATCAAAGGCAGTGACGATGTGGTTGCGTTGCTGTTAACAAATTGAAAGATTTTAAGGTTATTTACTGTTGCTCCATAGAAGTCTTATCCCTGCTCATGCCATGTCGGCCCTTTGTGGTGGACATACACCGTGATCGTGGGTTTTCTCGGGGCATTCTCGCTTCTTCCCACTTTTTTCATTCCGCCAATCATCTCATCATCATCCATTCCGCCTGAGCCAAAGTTTCCTAAAGGCCTTATTAAATTAAAATTGCATGGAAGTCTTATTATCAAGATAGTAGGCGTGAAGAGGTAATACGTCGCCTACGGATAGGACATACGGTTATCTGTTGCGACGATTGAATTCCTAGCATTGTGAGTGCAATGAGGTCTTAAGTATTCGACACGTCCTTTTAGAATGTCCTGGAGATGATCATCTCAAACATCATTTTAATATCTCTAATGAGATGGCGTTACTCCTTCGGGTGAGTTCTAATTTGATAGAGTATCAACATGCACGGCAGTGCATGCAGCCAAGTTCTCCGCGTCACAGAACGTCAGCACTGCCAGAAGCATGTTATACAGGAACAAGAGTTTTCGGCGAAATCGGCGCTTTCGAGGCCCCGTAAGATAAAAGGTGTTAAAGATAGGAATATAAGTTTTCAAAGTTAAGGATGGCAAATATGGCATATGGCAAATATGTGTAGGTGTGCAAAATTTCATATTCGTAGCTTGAAGCATATTCGAGTTGTGGACCTCTGAAATTGCATATTTTAGGCTACCTGACTGGCTGACTCACTCACTCACTCACTCATCATATTGTTTAGGGTGTTCGGAATAAGCTAGAAACATGAAATTTGGCATGAAGGTGGAGAATGATAAGTAGGTAAAGAAAAAATTCCGACATTTTGAAAAAGTCGCCGTCTTTTATTCAAAATGGCCGCCAAACGTAAAATGTCCATAGAATACACAGCCTAAACGGCTGTAGCTAGAATAACGAAATTTGGTATGACTACATCATTATTAGTCTGTTAGAAAAATATTACAAAATGTCTCCAAAGACGCCATCTTGGATCCAAAATGGCCACCAAAATGAAATTTCTATAGAATACACAGCCTAAACGGCTGGAGCTAGAAAAACGAAATACAGTATGACGCTACATTATCATTAGTAGGTTACGAAAATATTACAAATTGTCTCCAAAGACACAATCTTGGAACCAAATTGGCGGACCACATAATCCATTTTCCACACCGTTTGAGCTAGAGAAACGACATTTGGCATAAATGTGTATTATGAAGAGTAGTTTAGGAAAATATTACAACATTTTGAAAACATCGCCATCTTGGATTCAAAATGGCAGCCCAAAAACCATTTTCCGCACCGTTCGAGATAGAGAAATGAAATGTGATATGACGGTGTACCGTCACGATTTGGACACGACAGTATAAGAAAACTTTAAAATTTTCATCTTTAATCCAAAGTGGCTGTCCGTAGTCCATTTCCAAACCACTGAAGCTAGAGAAACGAAATTTGTTTTGAAGGTGTCCCATCACGAGTAGGTTACAGGGGAGAAGCCCCCCCCCCCCCGGCGGTATGGGGGAAGATCTGCATCATGGAGGCCAACCTCCATACAATCTGGTTACGATAAAAGCGCAGCGAAGCGAGTACACATATATCGTCATCGGAACTGCAATACCCCCTATGTGGATTTTTTTTTTTTAATTTTTCATGTTTTGGTACCAGTTTATAGTTCTGTGTACTGTGCATGCTGTAGAAAAAATCATGTGGAAACAACTTCTACTTTTTGAGATATAGCAGCTTTTTAGTACCTAAATTGTATTCCAGACTTTAGTCCAGAAACAGGTTTTTTGTCCGTGAAAAATTCATAGTTTACCACATAGGGGTATTGCAATTCCGACAACGATATACACGTATAAAAACCGTGAAATCCGAGCAAAAACATCAGAGGTGTAAAAAGTTCAGACAACTTCTTCAGTCCTAAAATGTGGTGAAGTGGAAGATGGATAAGCCAAGTTCCTCGGCGACAGCATGTAAGAGGAACAATGGAAGTTGGCGCGAGTTGGCAAGGTTCATGATCTTCAAATCATAAGGCTGGTGGCGGCTCTAAACTCACCACCACCAAACCTAAAGCTCGAATATCATGAACCTTGCCACCTCCCGCCATATTCAGTGTTCCTGCGTGTTCCACAAAGTTTTGCGCGTCACAAAGCGTCAGCACTGCCAGAAGCATGTTATACAGGAACAATAGTTTTTGGCGAAATCGGCGATATCGAGCCCCCTTAAGAAAGATGTTAAAGTTAGGAATCTGAGCTTTCAAAGTTAAGGAGATATGTGCAGGTGTGCAAAATTTCATATTCGAGTTGTGGACCCCTGAAATTGCGTATTTTGCCTTTTCATGACTATGGCTATGTTTAATAAACGATTTCTCGTTACATATTTTTCACTTTCTTGGAGTTCCATTCCATGTTTAATACCAAAAGGTAACATGTCCACGAGTTGCCATCAAAAGGGAACATGGCCAAATCTATTTTCGTAAAGGTCACGTAACATGCATAATGCCGGCCTATATTGTCAGAAACTCTAATTAAAATATTCGATCATTCGCAAAATCATAGTGCTCAACCTAACAATGAAATACGTTTTTCACGCCTCTTGTAAAATTTCTGTTACTGGACATGTGCTCTTTCGAAAATAAGCTCCTCGGTTAATCTTTCAGTCAAAAGCGTTTACATTTGGAAACCTTCTCAACTCATTTGCCAGACACCGACTTTTCATTTTCTTCATCAGCCCCTGCAGCTTCATGAATTAAAGTCGTCACATCAGCAACATAATCAAATTATTAAGAAAATAAATCAGCCACATCCACTTTTATTATAATACACAAATGTTGAAAGAAACATGGCTAAATCAAGTATTCATGTTTTATGTGATAACTACATAACTGTTATACTAGTAATAGGGAGAGTTTGGACCTCTATCTTCTGTTTTGCCCGCTTACGAACAAGAAGGGAAAGTCGCTGCATTGGATGGTTAGCCAAACGTCATACACACTGTTGCCACATGTTATTTCCTCATTCGGCTGCGATGTGGTTACACATTGTTGTTTTCGCTTCACAACACCGTCAAGGAAAGCTTTTTTTCTCTCCGCTTGCGTTGTGATTGACAAATGGTGTGTGACTGATGTATTAGACGTAAGAATTAAGTATGCGTATGAATATTTTAAAAGCGCATTCGAAAAGTAAATAGTGTGCAATCATTTTGTTCACTCTGCTGTGATTTATCTATGCTCCAAAGTAAACAGAAAAAGTAAAGAAACTGGTTTAAACTTTTATAAGAGAAGATTAATTTAAATTCGATTTTCATTAATTGAGGCGTATGCGCGAACAAATGTATATTTGCTATGTTAAAAGATAGCAATAGACTTTTGTTCACGCATACGCCTCAATTCCGGTCAAATGGAATGTATCTATGTAAATGTGATAAACCCATAGAGTTAAATTCCTTTCAAACTGAAAATAAGCAAATACGTTAATGATTTTCTCTGGGAGGACATTGGTTCATTTTCTTCTTTTAACATGACAAATATCATGGGGTTACTACCTATGACATACGAAGAAAACTGCTAGCCCCCGCGGTCTAATTACTTCGGAAAGGAACTGGAGGAGTGCGACCATATAAAACAGGAATATTCCCCGTTTGGGTGGAGAAAACGGGAATATTCTAGTGTCCCTAGAAATTCCTTGTTCAGGGATTCTGCCAGTAACCCCTCCAAATTCTTGAGCAATCCTCCCAACATTAAAATGTTTATCTTTAAAAATCTATAGAAACCTTCAAAACTCTACCTGCCCTATATCCCCCCCCTCAATTGTAGCTGTATACCTGTTCGGGATGAGAGCATATTCAGAGACTATTCCTTTTAATATTCCAGGCATATTCTACGACTCTCGACTGTTGTAACATGGCTTGTTCTTTCGGGATATTCTCAGAATATTTAAAGATATTCCAGAAATTGTAACCTAGTATAGCCTTTTAGCATTCTCAGACGTATATATAATTCACAGCCATATTCAGTCCACTACTGGATGAGGCCTGATCAAACGTGTTGAAAGAGGGGAGCCGAAGCTTTCAACTGTGATCGCTACTGTCTTTTATTCACAGCAGCTCCAACATAGCCTAGTCGGTAGCACGTTCGACTTTGTACTGATTAATCAATTACCCTGTAAATGTAAGCTTTAAATCGATTCAAATTCTAGGCTAAATAGAAAGTGAGGTGTTACCCCATAACTTATGTATCCTTTTCCAACTCTACTAGATTAAAGGGTGGTTTATCTTTGTCCGCTACACAACTTTTACTTGTACACATATTAGTTTATATTGTACAAATCGAGAGAGGTATTGTACATCTTTAGTTTCGTTCTCACTTCGCAATCCGAGACTCCTTGTTTAAAATTCGGAGATCCGCCAATCTGTCTGATGTTCCCAATAGTATTTCTCAATTTTACCTACCGAGCGGTTGTAGCACAATTGGTATAGTATTGGCTTAGTAATTGGAAGGTTCTGGGAACAATCTTAGAGGCCGCCCATCCTGACAGAGTTTTCCGTGGTTTTGTTCAACACACCAGTCAATTGCCGGGATACTACCTTCATATTAGGCCCTGTCCTGCTTCCTCCTAATATCCTGTACCCTACCCTATCCGGTCTGAACCAAACTTGCAGAGAGGCTATAAATAACATCAAATTCTCAGTTTCGCTAGTCGAATGCTGAATCATACTTTCAGTTATTTCCAGAGCCAATACCTCGCTCCAAAAGTGGACAATGTATTGAAGTGTAAGTGCTCTGGTATCTACGGTCAACGGCCATCACAAGTCTGACCTATACAATACATCGGCGAACACAAATTCAGATTAAAAGAGCAGATGAGACGAGAGTAGACATGGAGTCTATTATAGGTATGCTCATCATCTTTTCTCAGTCGAAATTCGGGACAAGTCTTACGGAGATCTAAAGCCCGGTTCTTTATTTGCGGATAGTTTCCCATATTTATCTTAACAATCATTAAATAAATTATAACAAAATCATAATTGATAGCTATTTCTAAGCCCACAATAATAAATTAACTTATTACACGATAATCAAAAAATACCCAGTCAAGAGCAGTGTGTCAACCGAAGAAAAAAATGTTCAGGCATAAATTTATCTTAAAAGTTGCGATTTATTAAAAAAAAAACACCTTCCTCTTTGAAAATTTAAAAAAGTAGTACCAATTTTTGTTTCATTTCCGAGTGCTGAGCTGTTATAATGTACCTGCTATGATACGAGTATTTCTTAAGATGCAATAATTTATGATTTAAGTTATTACAACTAAGCTATTATTCATTAGTATATAACAAGCTATAACAACACACAATACATCTTGACTCGAAAACACGATTGCAAGGAATGATCATTTTGCCACACTCAAAGAGTCAAATAGCAGAGGCGACACACACACAGAGGGAGAGAAAGTGTGTGTGAGTGGGGCGTAAAGTTGGCAACACCGTCAGCCGTCACCAGCGCCTGTCCAGTCTCTGCGTCAGCCAAGCCGTTCTTCCTTCCCTCTGTCGTTTCTACCCGGATCCATTCTTTAGTAAAAAAAAGTATAGTGTATCAAGAGTGATTCACAGCATCCCTATTTTAAGTCAAATTCATGTCATGCTGAACTGGCACATATTCATCTTCAGATAGGGTTGTGTGTTTATTGAACTTTATATCCAGATATTATTTTCGTGAATGGTAGTACAGAAGGTCATCTTGGTACTGTTTTTACGGGTTCACTAGATGGTCGATAGAGGAATAAAAGATTGATGGTATTACAACCCTCGCCGCCGGGACCTCCACTCAGCGATCACAGTTAAATGGTTCTATATAAGACCGGCGACGAACCCTCTTCCCCTAACTCACGCTGATCACATTGGTCTACTTCATGAAGATTATGGAACAAGTAGAAGATGCTAACTTTCTTAGAGATAGTAAAAAATACGTCTTTCTTTAATCAAAATAACTGTCATACACAGAAGTAAGAAAACTTTTAGAAGACCATTTTGAATTATTAAAAAACTTGGTGTCAAAGACTACTAAGTCCGTATTGTCAATAAGGACATTGTTACTGCGAGAAAATAGTAATCACACCCTTAATGATTTGTGTGAGTTAGTCGTCTATATCCCTAAGCACTTTAATTGATGTGTTATTGTTTATTAAACATAAAGTTGTGGGGGTGGGGGGAATTCAGATCATTGAAACGAAATTGATTTGGAAATAATCGTCGAACAAGAGATTAGTCCATTATTCCTGGATAACTATAGACACTGGATCTCTTCAGAAATTTTGAAAAATGAGAAACTAAATAACTTGAAAATTGATTGAAAACTACAATCAAAATCAAAGAATTAATGATAGAATTACAGAAGAATCGACTCCTTTCGTGGCTGTGTTAATGGTGTATAGACCAGCCCTTTAGTAGTTGCTATCTGCTTTCTTATGATGATAAAGGTTTATTTTTGCAAGTTTGTTTTTGAAATAGGAACATAGTAGATACATTTACCTTTGTTTAGCTCCTGAAAGATGTTATTTTGAAAGAAGTGAATGCTGATAAAGCAACTTATAGTCCAGTGAATCAAGATAGATTTTGAACTAAATCTGGACAAAAATAAATAATTATAAGAACTTTTAAAAAACACGCTTCTTTAAGATGGACTAAAAAGTAAAAAGTAATAAATTGAATTAATCTTATGAATCGCAAAATAAAAGCGTGGGTGCTCTTAGATATTATGATTTTATGATAACGTAAGCAAGCGCACCCACGCTTTTATTTTCTGATTCATAAGATTAATTCAATTTATTATTTTTTACTTTTTAGTCCATCTTAGAAAACCGTGTTTAAAAAAATTCTTTCAAATTAATTTTTATGTATAATAGTTGAATATTATACTCCCTTTGAGGTAGGCAACCGAAACGACACACAACAGATGCGGCGTTGCGTACAAGGATAATTTCCAATTATTTTATTAATTAATTAATTACAGTTAACTTGATTATTGTATCGTATATCTAATGATTGAATATTGTATTGTTATCGGAAGCAAGCAAGTTTACAAAATTTCAAAGAAATCAATTAAGAAATCAATTCAGATGATGGGAAGTGAGTTGAAATCAATTACAAGATTTGTACCAGAGATGATTGCAGACTAAGTTAATAAAAAGCTTGTAAAAATAATAATAATGCGAAACCACTTGGGTTATGTTCAGTATGCTTCCCTGTACATATCCTGAAAATTCCCTGTATGCTTCACTGAACATATTAATGAAAATTTATGCGGTACTGAACTTTTGTATACTTATGGTTAAAAGAAAGCAAAAATATATCTTAAATTGAACGTAATGTTTCTCGCTTATTTAACAGATGTCAACAGAATCACCTGAGCAGAATTTGTTATCTGAAAACGCAAGCACGTTTGTTAATATCTAGTTTATTTCTGTCAATTGGGTTAAATAAAGGTTCAGCGAAAATACCGTAATGGGACAGCAAGTAGGTCAATAGGTGAGTGTGACATAAACACAAGAAAGTGTTTATGTCAACACTAACAGAAGACAACAACAAACCTCTGGCGGTGGAATAAAGAAACATTAGGTCACACCTCCAGAGGAAGAAGAAGAAGGCCTTATAAAAAGGACCGATAAACAGAATCGGCATCACAATCAAGTGGTCACTTCTCCCTTCTAAATCCTGAGACCCGGTACGGGGTCTACACCTAGCAGTAAACTACCATAATACCTGAGACCTGGTACGGGGTCTGTCAAGGATAAAACACATTAGGAGAAGTGACTTACTTAGTAAAATAGCGACAAAGGAACACAAGTCCGAAACAACTAGTTATACTTACAATTCGGACTTGTGGATACTCATATTGTATATTACTTATAGTGGAACTTGTATTATATTACTTATTGTGGAAACTTTTATATCTATATTGGAAACTTTGTAATAAAAGCTGTCGGATAAACACGAACCTAGTATCATTTATTCGTATTGAGTACAACACGATCCTGCTCTACCTACTATATTATATGACCCAACAAAAGGATCATAACGTGGTGTCGGTGCCGAACTCAGTGCGGATAGAAAAAGAAACCAGTGTTTAGTGAGAAAGTGGAAAGCAAACAAAGGAATTTCGATAACAAGGAACTAAGGAATCGCCAAGTTACATTTCATTTTTTTTATCATACCCTCCTCAACATATACACCAGGAGAACATCTACACCAGGAGGACATCTACACCAGGAGGATATCTACACCAGGAGGACATCTACACTGAGGGACGGATTGGATAACAAATACAAGGTATGTTTTAGTATGCTATTCGTGATTTCAATTGTCTTTTTTAGTAAACTAAAGCAGAGTAAAATCACCCACCCTATAATTGGAAAAATAAATGCCAGTGACTCGTTCGGGAGCAAGAAGCAATAAATTAAATTCAAATTCAGACTCCGAATCAGATTTAGAAGAAAATATGGCTACAAAACCATCTTTCAATTTACCGCACTTAACGAAATTCACAGGCCAAATAACTGAAGACCCAGATAGATTTTTCATGATCTTTGAACATCTAGCACTCTTACAAAACTGGGACGATGACAAAAAGAAGGACATTTTGCCAATGTACCTGTCTGAAATAGGGTTAGATTTGGTGTTTCAGTTGCAAACTCTAAACCAATTCACTGAATTGAGCTACGAGGAATTAAAGGAGAAATTATCTAACCTTAGTAGACCTCGATTGCCAGCTTATAAAGCTGAAATCGAAATACACCAAGTTCAGCAATATCCTGCACTACACACTACGTACTTTATTTTAATGTTCAGAGTATATTTTCTTAGCTTATGCAAAGATTGGCGGAACCATTGTACAAGCGCACTTATTTTAATGCAAACGTTAGCGTCATATGTAGCTGTCTAAATATTGCGACCCGTTGATCTTTTCTATAGGAATCACATGGACTATGATTGGTAACAATCACTAACTCTTTTTGGAGAGCAGGGTTAATAATACCCTCCTCCTAATAAAACAAAATTTTAGAAATAATGAAATGTAAGAGCAATGAAACGGGATTTGCCTAGTTGCTGAACGCGAAGAACTTAAATTTATCTGCATGAATACTAGTTACATACCACACCATGATCATGAATTTTAGCAGTTACGGTTAAAACCAGGGCATTTATTTACTATCGCCGGACCAGAACAAAATAAAAAAATATACCTCCCAAGTTCAGTGTTTTTTTTTCTTTATTTGCTCAGCGACTGACCGAGGGCACTTGGAGGTTAGGTAAGTCAGGAGCGTTGTTTTTTTCCTTCTACGCAGCGACTAATCAAGCGCACTTGGAGGTTAAGTACGTCAAGTTCGGTGTTTTTTTGCACAGCGACAGATATAAACAGCGTAAAAAACACTGCTCTACCCGCATTCACATGACAACAACTGTAACTCTGCGTCAAATAGTTCCTTCCACCACCACATGCAGTGCGCCTTAAAACGTCTACAAAACTAGCTACAACAAGATTATTATTCATTTCCACTGCTACCCATGTTGCACTTTCAATCGCATTTCATCACAAACCGGAGTAAATTGCCTCAATTCATCCTGTAAATTTGTTAAAATTGGTCCGGCAATAGTAAACTTAACCCAAACCCAATGTCTTGATAGTTATTCGAGCATCCTCTTCTCAACATTTGAAATACTAACCCCTTTACTAATTGTGTTATTTTGTCCTGTTCTTGAGCAAGGGTATTATTCTTAACACCCTATATAAGAATGCTGGAAAACAAATAAACCAAAACAAAATTTGAGTTTGGGAGTAAACTACCACGACCTCTTAGGATTAGTAAGTAATACAAGGGACAAAACACATAATAATCATTGCTGAATTTGCAGCAATCTCGATAAAATATACGGATATAGGTTAGATATTATGTTATTTTTACAAATTATAACAATAAATGTAGGATCTTACCTAATTGAACGTCTAGTGTATTATAATTAAAAAAATAATCACGTAGTTACACTCGATGTCTCAACAATTTGTTACTTAATACGCATTACAAGAAGTAAAATAATATTAAAATTAATTTCAGAAGTGTCAGGGATTAGACCTACTGTTTATTATTTGATTCGACTGCTATTTTCTTGACTCGAGAACAGCCTGGCAGTTTATTTTTTAGATATTCATACTCTTGTTGTTTTCCTATTTCGGCCTTTATTACGTTCCAAGCGGTTTTAGAATTGCTTACCGCAAGGTTTATTTGTTTAGCATAAAACATCCATTTTAGCTTCTTTTATAACTTTTTGAAACCATTCCCTTACATAAATTCTATCGCTCAATATCGACATCACTGATATTTTTTTATATTAAATCCCATGCTCAGAAATTTTAATTTCTTACTGGAAATAATTACCCCTTTCGTAACTCGTTGTTTTCATCGTAAGTGATTATTTGTTAATGTTCTGTGTGGAAAGTCAAATTCAAATATTCCTCTGAACTTACTTATAAACATTTCATTTGCATTTAAAATGTTATTCAGCAAGACCGAATCTTGGATATATACTTTCAAAATACGCCATTTTAAATTAATTTCTTAGGCATAAAAATGAATATAAGAAAAACGAAAAATGAAGAATTAATTGCTCACATACTTGTTCATCTTCATTATCAATTCACTGGCTACCAGTCCCCCATAATGAGACATGCTGTATTTGTTCATTACTGCTTACGACATGTGAGAATGACAGAATGGATTTGTTTTCGTCAATGAGTATAGAATCCCATTTCCACGGTTAAGTTCAACATGTCTCATTATGTATTAACCTACTCGTGGTAGAGGGTATCACGCTTGCCAAAGGCGCTCTTTGTAGCTGGCTTTGGAAACGATGATAATTCACTGTTCTGCCAATACAATTCGCAGTTTCATCAGCCCATTTTTCTCAGGATTCTGTTTGTGAACAATTCGACCCTTGACCCGTAAGGATTGGTCAGCTCGATAGCAAGATGTGAGCTGTATCAAACTCTTGTAGATTGCTATGAGAAAGTCCGTTTATGCTGTTAACCCTATAAATATAAGTCTTGCACAATTATGGCACCGGTGAAGACTAATTGAACAATATTGGATGTGGTACACTATTGCGAACTGTTGAAATGCGCAACTTGTTATGTGATTACTCCTCTTTGTCTTTTTCTTAGATGATGGCTATTTTATTATCTTTTCATTTAGTTTATATCAGTATTCTCTTAAATATTTGTAAAACTTCTTATGCAATTTCTTTTCACGTATACGAAAGAATATTCATCATAATGAGCTACATTGATTTGAGTTTTCAAAGTTTGACATTTTATCTAAAACACAAGCTTCTCAAAAGTTTTAATTCTTCCGCCAAAACAAGAGTTTAAATTACTTGTTTGCAGGCAGTGTTGGACAATATTGAAAATGCGTGTATTTCAGACACATTTTGTAGATTCATAAAAAAAATACATTTAGATAAGTAATTTACATTTTGTTTGAAAATACTTTCAAAAGTTATTTTGTGTTTGGGTTAATATATCGACCAAACAAAAATGCTTTGAACCACTTTTATAAACAAGAAGTCATAGAAAGATGTGAAATAAACACATGATACTCTAAATTTTTATTTTTTGTTGTTGATATTTAAAGAACTCAGGAATAGTTTTTGATAGTTATATTTACGAATCATATCACCCCCTACAGTAGATAAACATTCTGATTTATCGAATAAATTTAGGTTCACTATCACGATTGAATTAGTTTACAATATGCATCGATTGTTAGAAAAGTGTGTGTATGAGTCTGTGTACCATTCCTTGTTAAAAACTCAAGTTAATTATATCGAATATTATTTTAAAAAATCATATGGAAATGAAACATACATGGTTCCTGAAAAGGTGCTTGGGTTAAATTCCTTTTGTTGACACGTGTTACCTAGCTTCATACTGTGGAACAAAACATTGGAACATAACACACAAGAAATTTCTCTTCAGTTCCATCAGGCGAATTCGGTATGGCTATATGGTACCTATAACACAGGATCTGGTCGCTTTCTACTTAGGTACTTAAAAATTTGTTTAGATAAAATTTTTGCCCATATCCCGGCGTCGGGAAGTGGCGCCCCCATCGCCCAGTCAGTTTTACTGGCTGCAATCAGCCCTGGCACTTGCCAACATCGTTGCTAGATGGGAAGTCCAGCACGAGGGCCAGAGTGCTTCTCTGTTGAGAATGTTTACTTCCCAATTGCGTAGGGGATTGGCGACCTCATCACAGGTCTACGGACCGCAACGTGATGAAACCATCACATAGCCCGAGCAGCAGACCATCGCTGCTCGTATACGGCGTAGGGATTTGGTGACCCCATCGTCCAGCCGGCTTATGCTGGTTGCAATCAACCACAAACGGCGTAGGGAATTGGCGACCCCATCGTCCAGCCGGCTTTTGTTGGCTGCAATCAGCCCTCGCAGCTAAACACCTACGCTGCTTGAAAGGAGGACCAGCACAGAGGAGTTTCACTTTCACCTCATTCTTCATCCACAGATGTTCATCTTTTCATATCCTCTTGTGCTTCGACTTGCGCCTCCACGCAATGTTCAAGGATGTACTTGCATTGACGCTGGCCCCTGGGCCCAGTGGAATGGGGGCGGAACCATTGGATAGCGCCTAGTTCTTAGCAGAAGATTCTTGGATGGTCTAGCTCGTTGAGACTGGGAAGTGCGCCATTGGGGAGCTCTTCGGACCTCTGGTCTCGCCAACACTCTGGGGGAGTGGGTGTCCCAAGTATCCATCAGTCGGGAGTGCAAGTGATTTCGACGCCAAGTCATTGGACTTCGCCTCTATTTCCAGCTTGCTGACAAGGGTGATGAGGGTAGTACCCGGCAGCCTCGTTGGCTCCTCAGAACGAAGACGGAGAAGTGTGGGCATTTACGGCTAACATTCATCATGGCTCCACCACATCCTAATAAGTCACCTTCGCAGAAAGAAAGAAAGAGACAGAACGAAGAGAAAGTCACTGATGTTAGTAAGAAGGCGCATACGCCTAATGAATGTACCAGTGACAAGGAAGAGAAACTAGAAGTAGTGGGACAGACAAGTATCGTACCAACTATCACACGATATCTTGTAATTAAAGTTAAAAACGAAACAGACAATGCAGGTGGTTTCAAGAAGATACCTTTCCTAATTCAAAGACAACTTAGTTATGTTGCAGGAGAGCTACACAATGTTAAAAAGCTTCGGAATGGTACCTTATTAGTGGAGACATCTACAGACAAACAATCAACTGAAGATGACATCAATTGGAAATTTTGAAGTTGTAGTTGAGCCACATCACCAACTGAATTTTACGCAGGGTGTAATCACTTGTTGGGACCTTCAAAGATGTTCCCGAAGAGGAGATTAAAAGAGAACTCGCCAGTCAAGGCGTAGTGAATGTTAAACGAATCAATAGCAGAAGGACTGGCCAACTCCAACCCACAGGATCATTAATTTTGACATTTGCCATGCCTCAGCTTCCTAAGGATGTGAAGGCAGCTTTCTATCGCTTGCATGTCCGTCCTTATATACCAAGTCCGCTCTGCTGTTTTAAATATCAACATTATGGACACACCAGCACGTCATGTAACGTGACCTCTGCTGTATGTGCAATTTGCGGAACCAGTAACCATGGTGAGGATCCTTGTAAGTCACTGAAACCTCAGTGTGTTAATTGCAAGGGTGAGCACACGGCTTGGTCGCGTGACTGTCCTATTTTTCAAGAGGAAAAACGAATTCGAGAGCTGATGGTAGTCGAGAAGATATCTGCTGGTGATGCTAAACGCCGATTAAGAGTGTCTCAGCGCACCCTTCCCTCTGGTGCGTTTTCTCATGTTGTAGCCAGAATAGCAGTTAAAACTGTCTCGGTTGGTACCCAGACAGTTAATGTCTCAACACAAACAGAGTCTGATGTGCATGTAGACCCTCCGAAAAGATCAGAGACTTCTCGCAATATGCCAACACAGAGTCAGGGACAAAAACCACCTGTGCAGAGTTCTAGAACTCCACGGTTTAAGACTACTGTTAGTCCCTATAAAGTCTCCAAATTAGCTAGAACTTCACCTCTCGCTACAAGCATTAAGACTTTGACGAACGTTTTGGCTGCTCCATTAGCTCAGGAAGAGTCTGCACATACTATCGATGAACCAAGTTTCTCTTTGACTTCAGACCTGATTGAGGACAAGCTGATGGATATGGATTTTAATCTCGTGGGTAGGAAAGGGAAACCGAGGTATAAACCTAGACTTAAAAGGTAGCATTTTTACTAGTTTTGCAGAAAATTTTATGATTTGCGTTTATATTATATCATTCTGCCCCTTAGCTGTTAAGTTTTATAGTGTAGTTTTGTTTTATCTTGTGAAGACCCATTTACAGCCTTCCTCGTTCTAATTTGTTATACGAAAGACTTTATACACCTTTCGTATGTCTTAATCGTTATGCTGGCCATTTACACCAGTAGGCAGTTTGTGAAGCCGTTTTACACCTTCATGTTTTATATGATTTTATTATTTTAATTATAAACAGCTAAGTTTTACATGACCAAGATAAGGGGCTTCCCCTGTATCGGGACGGGCGTAAGCCATAGTGCTGTTACCACCCATAAATTCATTTTATCTTATCTTTTTGCCCATATATTCCACAAGATGCTTATTAAAGATTTAAGTTACGTTACTAATTACTGATGCAATTAGGTGATGCAATGCATAAGGTGTTCACTTGGCATTTAAATGTGTTGGCTTGAGACACACATTACCAAAGAAGAAAATACAACTCTCGACATGAATAGCTACTTAATGGACTGAACATTTTCTGAGGATGATTTTTTTTCACTAGGAGAAAAATACAGTGGTTGCTGTGCAATATTTGGGTAAGAGTTGATATGAAGTTTAAATTTCTTCAACTCAAATTTAGGGACCTGAATTTGCTGGAAAATTACTTATTAGTAAGAAGAGTGCCTGCTGCTGGCTGCTAGCTTCTATACCACAGGAAGAGTGCTGCGGAGGTACGCCATTTCTCTAACATAAGACAGACTTAGGCTATGACTGCCTGGCTGGTTTACAAATATAAGTTAAGTATATATCTTGGAGAACAATCAAGTGTCTTTTGTTTTTAAATCTTGTCTTGCTAGAAAGCAACGAACAGATTGCACACAAGAACTAAAGTTTAAAAATGGACAGGCTAATTTACAAGATTTGCTTTAGAAAGAAAGTTATGTAAGTTCCACTACTATGCACTTTTGTTGTCCCGTATTAATTCCATGAAGACTTTCTTAGAAATAAACGAAGTAGCCCTACAAAAAAAAAAAAAAATATTACAAATTGCACTATTCAAAAAAAAAAAATAAAAAAAAAATTGCGTTTTGTAAAATGCAATCGTGTATGTTTTTAGCACTTTTTATTCAAAACAATTTTACGGAGTATTTTGTCCAACACTATTTGCAAATGACAATTTTATTTTTCAGTATATTTGCCTTGTTTTGGTGTGTTCGGTGATAATTTTTCCTACCTTAAATTTTTACGCTTCGTCAGACTGAATTATGTAGTATTAAAACTACAAGTATATTGCTAAGTAAACCTTTATGTTACATTACATTTATGTTCGATAGATGGCAAAGCAGAGCTGTCTCGTATTCTTAAAATGGAAGCAATAAATATTAGCAAGAATACTGAAAGTTTGAAACATACTAGACAATCCCCTTTTACCTTCACCATCAGTTCAATTTTAAGTCATCATTTGAACATATCATAACGAATTTCAACATTTAATAAGAACTCTTAACATTGAAAAAACAACAACGTTTATGTCATATGAAATACCATTTAGGCTCGATAGCACATTTGCACGGGTTTGCTATTTTTGTAAGGCGCATATGACAAAGTCCTGCTGCCTCTGTAACAACGAAATAAATATTATTATCTGTAATGTTGAAAGGTTATTCTCTCATGTAGGATATTTGCACAGAATAAGATATTTGTTGGTGGTCGTTCTTGTACACGACTACCAATAACGTACTCAAGTATGACATGTGTCCTTCTAACATTCTATTCTATAAATTAGGAACCAAGCTGTTATTTTCGAGAGAAAATGTAGATGAACCTCTAAAGAAAAGCTGAAGGACCATAAAGAAAATTGGATACACTTTGTTCATAATAGACAGTGCATAGTGAATCTAGTAGTAACAGTAATTTGCTTAAAATACATCTGATTTGGGGTATTGCTGGAAGGATATTCTCTCAAATATAAAAGAACCAAGAAAGGTCAGCTGCTCCTTGAGTTGCAATTTGTTTTCTTTTGAGTGGTACGTTCTTAATTTTCATATCTTCTTTTTGTGTGTTTGATTTCCTGTATGCTCTTTTTCCTAGTGCTTCCTTTTGTTTTGATCTCTTCCTGTTCTTTGTTCAGTTGTATTTGAGTGTATGTGCGTCCCAGTCTTTTTCTAGTACTCGGATCGAGTAGGGTTTCAAAATGCTCTTTTTGGTACTAAAACTGCCCTATCCCTAGATTTGTTCAGTTCTCATTACTTGTGTGAATTGCATGGAAGAATTCCTCCTTTCTGTTCACAAGGCGGTATTCAAACATACTGGTATTGGACAAAATAATAGACACACTTGTGGAAGTCGGAACATTCCGTATTAATATGGTGTTGGTCCAACTTTATTACGCAATACAGCTTGAATTCTGGACGGCATATACCGATACAAGTTATGAATGGTGGTGAGTTTAATTTGAAGTCATTCTTCATGCAGCACACCCTCAACGCTCAGGTAGAGACGAAGGAGGTGCAGATCGATGCCGAAACCTGGTTTCCAAAACAGTCCAATGAGGCACGATAATATTAAAATCTGGGGTCTGCGCGGGCCAGGGAAGATGTTGAACCTCATCAGCATGCTCGTAAAATCACTCTCGAACAGAGCCAGTGGTGTGAATGGGGGCATTATCATTCTGGAATATGGCATTCCCGTCTAGAAATAAAGTTTGCAGCCATTGGATGGACCTGGTTACCCAAGAGTTTTCTATACACTGCTGCTGTGACCGAACCGTGTAATGTGACAAGGGGGGCTGCCGAATACCATGATATAGCTCCCCAGACCATAGTAGAGCCGTTACCATGTTTGACAATCGGGCGGAGGCCAGATAAACAGGCGTCCAATGGTGGGCAAGAGGGTAAATAGTGACTCGTCCGACCACACGACACATTGCACCATCCAGATCACGTTTTGAGCATTCGTGTTTGTTATTACGGGTTAGGGAATAGCAACACGTCCATGGATACCCATTTTATGCAGTTCACGCCTCAATGTTTTGGGTGATACTGGGGTGTTTAGGCGCAGATTTAGTTCTGTAGTCACTTTCTCGGTCGTTGTTTTCTTCTGCGACGTCACAATGCGCTTCCAAGGCCGGCAGTCACTATCCTGCAGCTTCGTCTATCGACCACGATTGCGCTTCTCTAATCCTGTTTTACCGTACACGGTGTATGTGGTCATGACTTTCGATACCGTGCCTTGTCTTACACCGCATAACGTCGCTGTTTTGCTCACAGATGCGCCAGTTAGACGGGCACGTACAATTAGGCCTCATTGAAACTCCGTCATATCGGACAAACTGGTCACTCACCACACCTGATCAACGTCCACAACCATACTGCCTCACTCCACTATTAGTGCACAGTCCATCCTACCTGCAACAAAAAAAGAGATGGTTGATTTACGCCGTGCTCAGTGTTACCAAGCAGTTACGATATGCTCCACTTTTGACAAGTGTTTACATTATTATGTCCAATACCTGCATATTTAATGCGTAAATAATTTTTAATGTCTGGAATCTAATTTTAGAAAGAATTTAAGTTCTTTTTACAATAACAACGGTAGTCACTTTTACTTTTTTTTGTAATAGAGCAAAAAAAAAAACAAAAAAAAAAAACCACCCTTCCAAATTCCATAATTTTGACCGAACTTCACAACATTTCTAATATAATATTTTCACACAAGTTTCAAGCAACCATCAACTTCTAATCCTGTTTGAATCAACTAACAGAAAATGTCAAATCAAAAATGCATTGATGTCACCTTTTAGTTTTAGAAGTTAAGCTTAATGAATCTATTATTTTCAAGGTGAATTATGGAAATATTACAATTGACATGTGTAATAAGAATTCTGTTAGCATTTCATATTTGGTTTAACTATTTTTAATAACTTTTGTGTTTTTATTGCTTAAATTTATCCCTGAACACCTTATTTTTTTTTAATATCACAGACTGTTTACCTGTAAGAGTGGAAGGAGTTTGGTTGTTATGGGCAACAATGTATGCTGTCCTTTAATTTGACGTGTGTTACATTCTGCTATCATTTTGAAATTAATTATTGTATTCGCTACAGTAATGCGTAGGGGTCTAATGGCGATGGTTGCTGAACTATTAGGTTTGTGACGGGCGCATCACATACCGAATTATTTACTTCCAGGTTCACATGGACATATTCTACAGATGTCGGATTATTTCTACTTTATCTACCAACAAGAGAAAAGTTTTGGGGTCATGCCCTTGGGGTGTACAAAAAACTTGAGTGGGTCAGTTCCGAAGGGTCGAGAGAGATACGAACTTGGAAGTCAATCTCAACCCATATGGATTCAATCTACTGAGAAGAACATACTGGGAATTATTTTCCACTTGGATTCAATGCGGAAATTGCATCCGGGTTCTGAATTATAAGAGTAGATAGCATATCCAGTTACTCAATTTACGGAAATAGCAGTGCTAGCTTTTACTTGCTAACCGGAGCCAATGTATGGCTATCCATTTATCGTGTAGTGACTTGGTCGGCGCATGATTTAAAAAATATATTTTCCAAAAATTTACTTTTCGAAAGTTCTTTTCGTAGGCCAACCTAACTTATCCATTGTCGTTGTGCTTTCATCCTTATGATTCACGCGTGTTATGGTTCACTATCATAACCTCTGCCTGTCACAGGCATGGACGTTGATACCTGTCGGCTTTCATTTAACAGGGAGGTCCAACGGGAACCCTAACCGGAGACCAAGAGATGTCTAATATTGTACAGACTGCACTTTATCATGCAAATAAAAATATTGTATTAGTTTCCAGCGATTTGAGTCCTGGGTTCTTCATCTGGAACCAAACCGTTGACGGTCAATTCAATGCGTTACGCTTCTTCCTGTAATATTAGCTTAAAAATACACATCAATTTCATTATCTTAAAACTTTTAAAACTTTCACGTAGCTTTACGTCACTACTTACATTGATCATTCGTTTACATTTATGGAATATTTACACACTGTGAATATTTCTTAGATTAAATTGTTGGCCTGAGAAATACAGATGCTTATCAGAATAATGGAAACACCTGAACGAAAGTGCAACTTACCAGATTAATATGGTGTCGGGCCACCTTTCGCCTTCAGAACAGCCTTGATGCGACGTGGGATGGAGGCATAGAGGTCGTGAATGGTAGCAAGTGGAATATTACACCATTCCTCGTGCAGGGCATCGGCCAGTTCTGTGAGAGAGGATGGAGGTGGAAATCGTCGCCGGAGTCGTGTTTCCAAGATGGACCACAGATGTTCAATTATGTTGAGATCTGGGGATTGGGTTGCCAGGGGAGGTGTTGAACTTCATCCCGATGTTCCTCAAACCACGCTGCAACAACTCCAGCTGTGTGAATGGGTGCATTATCATCCTGGAATATGGCGTCATTGTCCGGGAACAACATCCGGACCATAGGATGCAAGTGGTCTCCTAAAATTGCGACATAATCGTTGGCAGTGATGCGTCCGCGAAGTGTGACCACAGGACCCAATGAAAACCATGATATTGCGGCCCACAGCATCACCGTGCCGCCGCCATGTTTCACAGTTGGGCGGAGACACTGCAGATCATACGCTTCTTTGGGCGTTCTCCACACATAAACACGGCCCGTGGTTTGGAATAGGGTGAATGGTGACTCATCCGACCATACCACACGTTTCCAGTCGTCAACGGTCCAAGTTGCATGGTCGCGGCACCATTTGCGGCGTGCTAAAGCGTTCTGGTCCCTGATGAGAGGTTTGGCCCGTGCAACACGACCCCGTAAGTTCATGTCATGTAATTCGCGGCGGACTGTGATTGTCGAAACAGGTTGGGGGAGGTGCTGATTGAGTTCCTCCGTCACTTGCGCCGCAGTGGCACGACGGTTCCGCGTGACAATGCGATTTAATACCCGGCGTGCCCTGTCACTGATGCTTTTCTTCCGCCCACTGTTCCGCTTCCCCGATGTGGTTTTCCCGTGTGTTGTGTAGGCCGTCATCACCTTCGTCACTGTCCCTGGCGACACACCTAACACACTAGCCACTGCCGTCACACTCACTCCACATAACCGCGCACCAACAATTTGCCCTCTTTGAAACTCTGAGAGGTCTCCCATTTTACACTACCTCCGTCTGCTGCAGCCACTGCACACTCCTGTTCCACGACGCCTGACGTAGTATGGAGACCGACCTAACACACCACAAGCAGCAGTCCGGCGCTGCGGTCGCCACGACACCACTGCCAACCCATACATCTGACGTGTTGCCAACTACAGGTGTTTCCATTATTCTGATAAGCATCTGTACATTGCTGTCTTATACACTTGGTATCTGTACCATTTCCTCAAGCGTGTACTTCTTAAAAAATACTTATGGTCTTTAGCTAACTGGGCTCAGGTTGAACTTTCTTGTTTTTTAAACTTACAACGAAACGAAGTGGGGCGAGACTTATGCAAGCCTCATTGAGTACCAGGCTGTTTCGGTTAGCAACCTTGACTTTGAGTAGAAGGGTAATTTTTCTTAGTCAGACAGGACTGGCAGTATATTTCTCAACTCGTTTTACTATTTCCTAGTCTTTACCATACTAGTTTAATGTTACCAAGATTTAAGAGCCTGGCTTAGTTGGCCGCGGCAAGCGGCTGAAATTCGTTCATTTTAACACGGGATTCCTAAACATTAACCGGAATATCATGTTTTTATCATATTTTTTCGAAAAAAAAAAAATCAGCATAGGAACCTCAATATAGTGTATACAAGTGTTAAGAACTGAAAGGAGTGATCTGATGAATTATATTTTTTCATAGAAATCGGGGAATCCTTAATTGTATTTCCCATAAGAAATTAATAAAAATAGAGGCAAATGCCACCCCTGATTATACATTGTTGAAGTGAAGTAGAAGCTTCGGACTTTCACAGAAATGAAGAACCATATTTTAACTTGGTTTGTACTGTGCTGCTTATTGCGTTTAGTCAATAGAAGTAATAGAACGATCGATGCAAAATTATATCAATCATCCGTAATTTTGAAGTAATGACCCTGATGAAAGTAAACATGTGACAAACGAGTTCTCAGCTTGTAAAGTGATAATACCTTCTATCTAAGACAGATTTTTGAAAGGGAAAAGCATACGCCTTCGTCTTTCTGTTAAAAGAGAAAGGAACCTTTCTGAGACACTATAGAAACATATTGAAGACAAAAGAAAATATACTTTTTATAATATTGTTTAATGTACATTTAAAAAAGATATTATATACTGATGTACAGCTGATTAAAAAGTACCAGGGCGCTGAACCGAGGGTGTATAATAAAAATTATAATATTTTATTATTATTATTTGGCTACCACTCTTAAACCATCTGGAAATTCCCGGTTTCCAGGTTGTTATAATGAGCACTATAGAACGAATAATTAGCAATGGGGTGGGGAGATGGATGTCGTCCCGTTTTGCCGAATCCCCTTTCGCCGAACGACCTTACAGCTATTTAGATCAAAACTCTTACCAGATCTTAATTTCGGCGAAAGGGAATATCCTGTTTGGCCGAATCCCCTTTCGCCGAAAATGGAGTTAGGGAAATCTTGACCTGTTTGAGGGATTATTCCTTGAGAGTCAGGGAAAGAGTTTCCTAGACGGATTGAAACAATTTCGTTCACAACGGCGATAAGTAATACTCTAAATAACTCCTTTTTATTATCAGTAATGTGAACTTTCTAATACATATAAATGGTACTCATTCATTGTCCTCCGCCATATCATTTCTTTGATACGGGATATGCAGGATTTTGGGGAGGCGCTGACAATCAGACTATGAATAAGTAATGGTGGCTTATGATTATATTTTATTTTTAATATAAAGTTTATTGTATTTACAGAAAATGTATTCAATTCTACGCAGTGGTTTGCTATGACTTTCCTTTTATTTTAAGCAGGTTTATCAAGAAATACCTTATCAACTACGCTAAATCGCTACAGTGCACCACCATTATAGTAATGATAAGAGGAACAGAGACAAGAAGACTTGCATCAGACCTTTCTGCAAGAATGACAGATTAGTGATTAGGAATTTAGTCAATCCTAATAATAATCTTAATAATAGATGTCAACAATAAAGTTATTTTAACCCATCTACAAGTGCCAGCGCCAGTTTTTAGTTATCATTTATAAGATATGATTTTACATTTAGCCAAACTGACTGTTATACTCTGTCACTACGACAATTACCTGCAGGCGTAGCTCAATCAGTGGAAAGCTGCCTTCGTATTCGGGAGAACGTGGGTTCGATCTCAGCGGCCGACCATCCTGACTTTTCCAATATTTTTCCTCAGTTTCAATAGGGAAATGTCGGACCCAACATTTACGTTTCATGAACAAGGAGAAAGAAACCAAAGTTATTTCAGAGTAGTCAAATAAAACCCACCACATTTATTGTTTCTTCTCTGAAATAAAATGTGCAAAATTTCCATTATTTTATCTTTCAAGTTTCGACGCATTTGGTGTTAAAAGCTCAAATTAGTTTGTCTGCTGTCGTGAGGCTGTCGGGAAGGGCGTAAGCCATAGTGCTGTTTCCGCTCATACAATTCATTTTATCTTATCGTGGGGCTGTGAATAATTGCCTGTGTGTGTGTTTTAATTTGTTTCACTGTATTTGTGCGTGTGTGTACACTTCGTGCGTGTTAATTACCTAAGCTGAGCGTGTGATAATTTTCAAATTGGTTGATTGAGGTTTTGGTCAGAAATTTGACCAAGCACGTTATCAATTTTGATCCACAAACATTTTTGGTAGGTCAGACAATTTATTGTATTATTCTATTACCTTTCATGAAACTCGCAGTATATGTTACTCTTTTAGTATTGTGAATGAGTGTAGTTTCTGTACACTTGAGCAACACCGTAGTACATTTTCTGTAATAGGTCTACAGCAGGGTTAAACTTAGATGAACCCCTCACTCAGTGCCCTTCCCCATTTTCTCTTTATCTCCATTACTAACAGGATTTCAATTCCATGTATTTATTGCCTTTAGGCATCTCACAAATCAGGCTCAGGTCGAAATAACATATTGGAAGATAGTCGGTCAGGGCCTAGTTCATAGGTATTTACCTAGTGTAACTGAAGAAAAACAAGTTCGAATGGGCGGACTCTGCTATCGTCCTCAAGGCTAAGGCAGCGCTCTACTAACTGAGCTGCGGTTGCTCGGCAATAGGATTTCAAATTTCTTCGATACAATACGGAACGAAATATTAGAAACGCAAATATTCCACCCCTCCCGACACTTCTTGATATTGTTATTTCGAATGTCCCAGGCTATAGATTTGTTAGCCTATTGAAAAATCCGACCCTGGTCTACTGAAACATTAATTTTTATTGAGGCTGCAGTTTTAAAGAGGTAAACTGAAGCAATAATAATAACATTCGAGAATGTCCGTCTTTCAAATCTGTAATCTTGTCTAAAAGAGCTCCAAGTTTCCAACGGTTGATTTTGTACAAAGGTCTACTATAGTCTACTTAATATTTCCATACAAAACACTACGCGCAAAAGATAGCTCATTACTATAGTTAATGCCACCAAATTTTACAGTTCTTCAAATATTATAAGTAACACGTAAGGACAATGCCAGTGCGATTAAAATATAAAGAGTGAGCTTTGCTATCCAGTCATAATTGGTAAATTTCTTAGTACTATGCAATGACATGCTTTTTGTTCAGATTTTTTCTCCATTACGGTAAGATATTAAAAAAACTTAAATGTGAAGCGAGAGGTTAAAATATCAATGTGTGCAGTAAAGTAAAATAGCACGTTCACTCTAGACGCAAATCATATAAATAGAATTATAGGTTCGAAATTGCATCTCATAGAATACATGGAGAAATGTTTATTTTCTTTCTTGGAAAACTTTTTGAAATAAATACAAAATATTTTCAATTATATTATTTTTTTCGTAGGAGTAACTTTTTGTTGAATTTAGTTTTAAGACCTTTAGGCAATTTTGGCTCAGGCCGGATGGATGATGATGGGATGAATGGGTGGAATGAAGAAAGTGGGAGAAAACAGGACAATCCCGAGAAAACCCACACACACGGTGTTTGTCTACCACAAAGCCCACATGGCATGAACAGGGATCGATCCTACGATATCTATCACCAGAGGTGAGCCTACTACCAATACTTTTTTTTCTGTAAATTAGCACTTTATTTTGAAAAAGTAATAATGCTATAATATTTCTATTATTCACATCGATTGACTACTGATAGGCCTATACAGTGACAAGGCACTCTCCTTATCTATATTTTAATTAAAGAATTTTTCTACAATTCCAGGTCAGATGCAGCCTCGTTGGCTCCTCAGAACGAAGACGGAGAAGTGTGGGCATTTACGGCTTTCATTCATCATGGCTCCACCACATCCTAATAAGTCGCCTTCGCAGAAAGAAAGAAAGAGACAGAAAAGACAGAGCGAAGAGAACGTCACTGATGTTAGTAAGAAAGCGCATACAGCTAATGCATGAAGCAGTGACAAAGAAGAGAAAATCGAAGTAGAGGAACAGACAAGTATCGTACCGTCTATTACACGATATCTTGTGATTAAAGTAAAGAGTGAAACAGACAATCCAGGTGGTTTGAAGGGGTTATCTCCTTTCGTTATACAAAAACAACTGAATTACGTTGCAGGTGAACTTAAGCATGTTAAAAAGCTTCGGAACGGCACCTTGCTCGTAGAGACATCTAATAATAAACAGTCAACTAATCTCTTTAAACTGAAAACCCTAGGACCATTCGAAGTTCAAGTTGAAGCACACCGTCAACTGAACTTTTGTCAGGGCGTAATATCTTGTTGGGACTTGCAAGATGTCCCTGAAGAAGAGATTAAGAATGAACTTGCCAGCCAAGGTGTAGTCAACGTTAGACGCATTAAAACTCGAAAGAGTGGCGCACTGCAACCCACGAGCTTGCTAATTTTGACGTTTGCCATGCCACAGCTTCCTAAGGACGTGAAGGCAGCTTTCTATTGCTTACCTGTCCGTCTATATGCCCAGTCCGCTCCGCTGTTTTAAATGTCAGCACTATGGACACACCAGCACGTCGTGTAAGGCGACCTCTGCTGTATGTGCAATATGCGGAACCAATAGCCATGGTGAGGATCCTTGTAAGTCACAGAAACCTCCGTGTGTTAATTGCAAGGGTGGGCACACGGCCTGGTCGCGTGACTGTTCTATTTTTCAGGAGGAAAAACGAATTCGAGAGCTGATGGTACTAGAGAAAATATCCGCTGGTGATGCTAAACGTCGATTACGAGAGTCTCAACGCACCCTTCCCTCTGGTGCATTTTCACATGTTGTAGCCAGGATACCAGTTAAAACTGTCTCGGTTGGTACCCAGACAGTTAATGTATCAATACAAACAGACTCTGCTGTGCATGTAGATCCTCCGACGCCTCCCCAAGGATCAGAGACTTGTCGCAATATGCCGACACAGAGTCAGGGACAAAAAACACCTGTGCAGAGCACTAGAACTTCACGTGTTAAGTCAACTATAGTCCCTATAAAGTCCCAAAATTAGTCCGAACTTCGCCTCTCGCTACAAGCATTAAGACTCTGACGAACGTTTTGTCTGCTCAGTTAGCTCAGGAAGAGTCTACACATACTATCGATGAACCAAGTTCATCTCTGGCTTCAGATATGATTCAGGACCACCTGATGGATATAGATTTTAATCTCGTGGGAAGGAAAGGTAAACCTAGGTATAAACCTAAACTTAAACGGTGATCTTTTACTTGTTTTTGGAGAGTTTTATGATTTCCGTTTATTTTATATGATTATGCTCCTTAGCTGTTAAGTTTTATGGTCTATTTTTGTTTTATTTTGCGGGGGCCAATTTAGGGGCATCCTCGTTATACTGGCCATTTACACCAGTAGGTTGAGTGTGAAGACCTTTTACATCTTCATCTTTTATATCTTCTTTTTTATTATTTTAATCAACAGCTAAGTTTTGACATGACCAAGATAAGGGTCTTTCCCGTATCGGGACGGGCGTAAGCCATAGTGCTGTTACCGCCCATAAAATTCATTTTATAATTTATCCAGGTCAGACGATTACCCAATATACAAGAGAAATATGCATAAAAACCATAAAGAACAATTCATATTCAACAACCGGCCAGTAGGAAATATCTTCTTTCAGATGCGATCATAAATTTCTGCTAGTTCTAAAAGAATTTTGCAACTGCTAGACTTGAATAAGAGTGAAAATATTGATTTTGTAACATCTCATAATAATCGAGAAAATAATGAGAGCCAATGACACAAACTTCTAATAAATTAACTTTATTTGGTAGTGTGGTCGGTGGGGGACAAAATAACTCCAGAATGAGGAAGCATTTCTCCCCTTTTATTTAACATTTTAAAGACGAATTTCTGTATCTTTTTTCACAAGTCGAATGCGCGAGAAAAGTGGGAGGCAACTGCCCCTTACGCCCGCAATCGTCGGTCTTGTAATCCTTCTCCTTCCACGGACTATATTCTTTCACTAAGTAGTGGGCCAGGCCAAAAAATGAAACCGAAATCCACCCCTGTATTAGGGTATATGAATGCATTAATTATGTTGTTATTTCACTAATGAAAAACTGCGTTTTATACTTATTATTTGTACTTTATTATATACAGTATTAGGTTGTGTGCTATTTATTATGTTTGAAATATGCCCTCAAGAAAGGCGACTTTATTATTATTATTATTATTATTATTATTATTATTATTATTATTATTATTATTATTATTATTATAAGGCCTATATATTCCTACCTGGATTGTGGAATAAGTAAATAAATAAATAAGTAATTTTGTTCCATCATGCAAAAGCGGTCCCATTGAACAATGGAAAAAAAACAGAGAGAAGGACATACAAGAAGTGTTCGAGGACAATACACACTACACACACATACCGGTACACATACACACAAGCACAAGTACAGAAAGCCAGGAAAGGGAAGAAAATAAAATAAAATATTTACCACAGGGAAAGTTGCGCTAATGAAAGCAGCAGGTAGCAAACCTGAAATATCTACCTTTCCCCGCCCACAAGCGTTTTAGCAACCATCTGAATGAAGTAGAGAGAGAGGTTTTGACTTGGAGTGGGTGTCCGAAAGTGTCGCCATCTGTTAGGGAAACCAAAAATCATCCCCAATGTTTATGAGTCTTCTCATAAACCTGTTGTCAAACCTTGTCTTGAATGCTGAAAAAAAGTTATCTCAGGCAGGCTCTTAAGAGTTAACTTGTCTAGTACTGTAAGGGCGTTGCGAGAGATTTGATTTTTATTTACTTCAGGATTGGAAACTTTTTTTCAGCTTTATTTTATTTTGCTACTTGATTGCATATTCTTTGCATTCCGCTTTTAATACACTGTTTGGGTTGGGTAGCATCCTACAGGGGTATCCTGTATTTTGTGTCTTTCTTTTGCTTAACTGGGCTGCTTGAATCTTCTATTTGGTTAATAAAATCACACTTCGTTACTAGTGGTAGTCCGTTTATACGAACGGGTGCGAACTTTGACTAACCTTGTACTGGCCTTTCACTTTTCTTGTACTAGCCTTGTACTGGCTTGAACTTGCCTTGTACTTTTTGTATTCTTCGCGTATAACCTGATACGAGGGGAGCATTACTTAAGTAACCGTTGCAAAGGTACTTTTCATTGCACTCTTATCCTACTGAAAAGGGGCTAGGGTTGTACAATGTACCTAGTCATTTACGTATACTTACTTTTTAACAATTGACACCTTGAATCGGATATCCTACTTCATCAAATATTCTGGATTTGTATTACCTTTTTTTACGGTTCTGTAAATTCATGTTTTCGTGATTTATTTTATATCTTCATATTGTCGTGAGCGCTCAATTTTCTTTTATGTCTTTTAATTCCTACTAATGGGTAACCTACATAATGGGGTGAAACCTAAGGGTAGGTTTGCTAAGGGCATTTCTTACTTCTTTCACACGATCCAGTGATGCCAATTTCTACAGAGCCGTTTTCCCTTCACAAGCTTCAGAATTTCCCTTTTATAGATAAAATTTACCTTCATCCAAACCGTTCAAGTACTGTATGGAGTAAACATATTTTAATCATTTTACCCCCCCCCTCCAATCTTGTAAGCAGAAACAAGCAGATACCTGACACCCTTACTTTGTGCTTACGGAGAATTTGAATTATATTTGTGGCTTTAAGGCTTATGTCGGGATAAAGGAGGGCAAAGGATTAGGGAAGGTGTCGGTCAGGACCTATGTTGGAGGTGCCATCCCGGAATTTGCCTGGTGTTACTGAGGAAAAAACCTGGAAAATGCTCAATCATGATGGACAGCCTCTGGGATCGAAACCACGACCTACAGAACACTACGCCATACGCTCTATCACTGAGCTACTGCGGCTCGTTTTTTTTGTGCTTCGTAAGACATCGAAGTTCGTACTTAAAAGACCTGTTTAAATCTTTAGATCAACACTAATATATTTTATGTGAATCTTATGCAGTGTTCGATTTGTCACAATTTACGAAGGGGAATCCTAAAACTAGTTGTTGGTAAGTTTCAACATACTACCTGTTTGGGTAAAAAGAGACCTACACAGAGGAGAAGACGGGGGTCCGGCCCCCTGAAATTTGGATTTTCTCGTTGAAATTAATATTATTATTGGGCAAAATTATATGCATTTTACGTATTTCACACGCATTGTTCTGATCCAACCTCGCAGCCACTTTATCTCTAAGCAAACCACTTCCAAATTACTATTAAGGACTGAATACTGCTCTTTGTACTTTTATTTTTGCCGTCTCCTTTTCTATGTTAAGAATACAGTGATGGGGAGACATAGTGATCAATTTTATATGCTGTCAAGAAGCAGAAAAGAAATTTGCCTTCTACCTCCCACAATTGGTTGGAATGTTACTCTAATCTTTCCCGCGCTACTTCCGCTCAGATTACCCAGTCAGGGGCTGGCTGAATCATCTAGTCCTCCTTAAATCTATGATGTTAACCGGTCCTCCTTAAATCTATGATGTTAACCTTTCCCTGATCTCGGAGGTTCTGTCCCCTGACTCCCCTCAGGTTTGACCCTCCTCTCCTTTCCTTTTCCTAGTACCCAAGGCTAGTAACATCAACGCTGAAATGAGGTTCCCGCTAGATGCAGAGTCAAGGGCAAATTACTATAGGGGCGGGAAGGAAGCAGGGTACCGACTACCGTTAACCTCAGTCGCCGCTTTAAGGAGCAAAAAGGGCTTGGCAATGTAAAGTTCTCAATAGTTTTTCTCATTCATTTTTTTCGTAGATACAAACAAATGCACGTAAAGAATTCATAGGTTCAAATTTCCCTGCAATATTGAGAGATTATAAGCAATTTCCCTTTTTACCTTTTCTCCAAAATCTACTCAAAATTTACCTGCGCCAAGGGAAATTTCCCTTCAATTGGCATCACTGACACGATCTTGCATTCTCAGTAGTCATCGAGTTTCCACCTCGAGCTTACAAACATCAGATGCGGAGATCATGCTTGAAAAACTCAACTACGAACTAGCGTGGCTTGAATCTTACTTACTGAACAGAACACAGATAGTAGAAATTAGTCACATTGACGAAAGAACGGGTTTAATTGTGAAAACGGTTTCCTCTCCGATTGAAAGTTGGTGTTCCACAAGGTTCTGTACTCGGATCGCTAATGTTTTTAATATACATCAACGATCTTCCACAACATGTCACACAAGGAAATACAATTCTTTATGCGGATGATACAAATGTACTTATCAAGTCCGACATGATAAATCTCTGTCTGTTGTTAGAGATCTCAATTGGAAACCTAGTTTGAAAATAATAAACTAAAATTAAACAGTGAAAAGACAAAATGCATAAATTTCCATAATAAACAACAAAAGATCAGCTGTACACAAAAATTATGTATAATGAATAAAGAAATTGCATGTTCTAAATCTACAAAATTCCTCGGTGTGACGACAGACGAAGAATTAAACGAAGGAGCATGTGGATACATTATGCAGTAAACTCTCTTCAGTCATCTTTATAATTAGATCTTTGGTACATATTGTAAATAAGAATACTATATTAACCGTCTATCACGCAATATTTGAATCGCAATTAAGATATGGAGTGGCGTTTTGGGGCTACTCTCCAAATAGGCAGAAACCATTTCTATGTCAGAAGCAAGCATTAAGAGCAATAACCGGTAAATCTAGAAGAACATTATGTAAAAGACTATTTCGCAAATTAAATTTACTAACTCTTCCTTCACTATACGTATATGAAGTCCTTCTCATGACGTATAATAACATAGAACATTTAAACAAGAACTGTGGTAAACACAATCATTATAGCAGACATAATCAAGACTTATCCCTGCCGGATCACAAAACAGCCAAGTACTCGAAATCACAATATTATATGAGCATTGAATTATTTAATAAGTTGCCGGTAAATATTAAACATGCAAAAGACAAACAGTTTTAAAGCTATGTTAAGAAAATTACTTGTGGAACAATGTTTATACAGTGTGGAAGAGTTTCTAGAAACAACAATAAGCTAAAGAGGAAGTGAGTGGTACCTAGTATAATATTGATATTGTATTCTTTGAAAATGTATCTTGTTGTATATATTATTCTATATTCACTGTTGTACTATAAAGAAAGCAATTGTAGCTTTATAATAGCTTTGTGGTATTTTCTGTAAATGTGTTATTTCTATCTTGTATTTCGTGTGAATGTATTGTCAACCGATCATGTACATATGTGTGTGTGTGTGAAGATATGTATATATGTGTGTGTATGTACAATATATGTTACTGAACTGACATGTTCTATACCAGTTTGCAATTTGCATGTACTTGGTCAAATGAACGCAAATCAATCAATCAAGCAAGTCCCCACTCTCTATACTGACTTATGTTTCTTTGACAAAAACAATTTCATGACCATAATCATTTACTAATTGGCCAATCCAAATTGATCGCATGACTAAATATTGTATCGAATCCTTAAGGGTCAACAGGGTGTACGTCATAAATTCCACAAAAAAGGGTAGTAAGCTCCTATTTGTGGGCAAGGCGTAAGCTAAACATGGCCTTTTCGAAAAACGGGGTGTGTACCTAACGCTGGCATTAAAAAAAAACGGGGTGGCTGCTGGGAGCCAACACAATGACTAAAGTGTAGGGAAGGAGAGCCTATGAACTGAAGGGTCTCCTTAGCAGTACTATTCTGGAATGATAACGTGCTCGCCTAGCTACCATTTGGTTTACGATACCGTCGTTGCTTTGTTACTTGGTCAAAATAGCTCAACCAAACATTCTATAATATCCTGGCTTAAAACTTGAATTTCACAAACTATGCCTATGCAATCGTAATCTTGAAGATTTATGTTCATGATTCCCAAAGAAAATACAATTCTCGCGGCGTGCGGTGATGTGTACATGTGGGAATTTATACACATGTGGACAAAACTCTCTGGTTTGTATGTCACAAAATTTCTCAATTTTTCCTTACTAAAAATATATGTTCTGGAACTGAAGTGGTGAACAATGAGCATTGCTGGAAGGAAAGAAGAGGATACACGGGGCACGCGATTGACCAGTGTGTGAACTTTGACTCTCCACTGGTTTTCCCGTGCCTCATCCAAGCGCTGATCTACCAACTAGAACAGCCCACTGCCTGGGCTTGAACCAAAGATCCTTGAGCAGGATATGCGGTCCTTCCTTTTCGTCTACCAGTAAGAAAGAGATGGCATCCAACGTGCCTTCACACTAATACGAATATTAATATTACAAAAAAATATTGTTGGAGACCCAGTGAGGAAAACTTACGAATTTGGGTCACTGGTAAGGTGAAGCGAAAGTAGTTTATTTTTATTTGTATATATTTTACACATTAAGGTTTTCCTTTCATTTTTTTGTTGAGTTTTTGCTTTTTGTATCCTGTTTAATACTTGATTCTCTGTTTTTTTAATATTTATTTATTTTGAAAAAAAACGAAAAAAAACTTACATAATCTGTCCATATATTGGATTGCCTATGACGGTAAATGATTTTCGCTTTCTTTTAAGGATAAGTCGAGGTGTACCAAAAGATGGGTTTGACATTAATCAATATTAAATGCGGAGAAGCTTTTGCTTTACTTTTTGGCTTGAGGAAAGTCAATGCACTTTGCATACTTACATAAGGGGTGCATGACATTGACTTGGGGGTAACAGGGGTGTGGAAAGGGGGGGACGAGCGTTGTGTTTCGAACCAGAAGTAGCTGGTTCGTATATGAAAAATATTTATTTTAACGACCCTTACCATTCATTTCAATTATATATCTTTTAGTTCATGATTTAGTTTTTCCTCATTTATTTGCAAAATAAAATAAGCCTGTAAAACTAACTAAATAACTCTATGGCTTATGGAACTCGCAAGTTCATCGCCGTAGTAAGAAACGTTCGCCATTGGATTCTATCCTGGGCAATATCAAAAAAGTTTTCACGAACACCTATTTCTCGAAGATCTCTTCTAATATTGACCTCCCAACGACGTCTTGGTCTTCCCAATAGTCTCCTTTCATCCGGCCTTCCAACCAGGATAGAATATAATCTTCGTTTTTCCCCCATCCGAGCTACATGGCCTGCCCACCTTAGTCGTCGCGATTTCATTATTTTTACAGCATCTGGTGAATCGTACAGTCCGTGGAGTTCTTCATTATGCAGTCTCCTCCACTCTCCAGTTATCTCGTCCCGTTTCGGCCCTTATATCTTTCTCAAAATCATATTTTTAAATACACGTAATTTATGTTCATCAGCTAGGGTCGTACTCCAACTTTCGCAACCGTAAAGTATTACCGGCAGAATAACAGTTCTGTATATTTTTAATTTCAATTTCCTTGATATTAATCGCGATGTTAGAAGTTTTTTGACTGAATAGAAACATGCGTTCCCCGATACTAAGCGACATTTTATTTCTTCCGTGATCTCATTTTTGCTTTTTACGTATGCTCCCAAGTATTTAAATTTGTTTACTTTCTCTATGATCTCATCCTTAATTCTTATGTTTTTATTTCCTTCATTCCCTGTGTTTCGGCTTGTTACCATGTATTTTGTTTTATCTATGTTTACCTGTAGACCTATCTCATCGCACGCTTCTGTTAAAGCATCGGTGTTGCTTTGTAGTGCATCTATATCGTCCCCTATTAAATCTAGATCATCAGCGTATACAAACAGTTGATTCAAACCATTCAATGATAGTCCCTTTTTATCCTCTTTAATTTTTAAAATCGCATATTCTAACGCAAAGTTAAACAGTAGTGGTGACAAGGCATCGCCGTGTTTCAATCCGTTGCGAATCTTGAAACTATCTGACATATTATTACCCATCCATACTCTGCTTATGGGGTCGTTGAGACACATCTTCACTAGTTGAACCAATTTTTTCGGAATTCCAAATCGTATCAGGATACTGTATAACTATTCCCTTTTGATAGAATCATATGCTTTCTTAAAATGAATGAATAGCTGATGAACCGTCCCATTGTATTCCCATTTCTTCTCCAAAATTTGTCTCAAGGCAAAAATCTGGTCCCACGTGGATCTATTTCTTCTAAATCCACATTTGTGATCTCCAATTATTTCATCTACGTATAAACTTAGGCGTGTTAACAGAATATTACTTATTACCTTGTAACAGGTTGGAAGTAACGAGATTCCGCGATAATTATTACAGTCCGATTTATCACCTTTTTTGTAAATCGGAACTTTTATTGAGGTTTTCCATTCCTTTGGGAGCTCCTCCTTTCTCCATATAGCACTTATCAATTTATGTAGTTCCTTGATTAGTTCCGTTCCTCCTGCTTTAATTAATTCGGCTGGAATATTGTCTATTCCTGGTGATTTGAAGTTTTTCAATTTCTTTACCGACATTTCGATCTCGATCTCGCTAGTTTCGGGAATCCACGGTTCTGCGGTATGGATTTCAAATTCCTCAGTTTGTTCCCCGTTTTGTACATTAAAAAGTTGGTCGAAATAACTTTTTCACACATCGACAATTTTAGTCGGATCAGCCTGAAGACCTCCACGTTCATTTCTAATCATCCCTAGCCTCGGCTGGTAACCTTTTCTTAACGAGTTTACCCCTTTGTATAGATCTCGTATGTTATTTGTCTTGCTGTTTTCCTCTATCTCCTGAATCTTCTGCGTTAGATATTCTCGCTTTTTGTTTCTGAACCCGCGTGCGGCGTTTCGTTTCGCGTTACTGTAGTGGTTGGTATTTGCTTCGCTTTTATTACTTAGCCATCGATGCCTTCCTTGTTTTCGTTCCTCATGAAGTTCAAGGCATTCTTCATCAGATCAAGGTTTGTTTTTCTGTTGTTTCTTCTCACCCACGCGTTCCTTCGCTGCGCTCTTAATCGTTTCACTAATTGCCTCCCACATCTTACTTACATCAATTTCATTATTATTATCATCATTATTATTACTCGAGTCGGCTAAGATTTCGAATCTGTTTGAGAGTTCGAGTTGATAATCTGCTTTTATGCTCGGATTATTAAATTGTTTAACTTCGAATTTCAGTTGTTTTGACCCCGTGCTTTCTCCGTTCGCGATGCATAAGTTTTCCCTTACCTTTGTGATCACTAATTGATGGTCGGTGTAACCATCTGCTCCTCTGTACGATCTAACATCCATTAGGTTGGTGTGTCTTCGTCTGTCTACTAATACATGATCTATCTTGTTGAGAGTTTTACCGTCCGGAGATACCCATGTGTATTTGTGTATGTCTTTGTGTTCAAAGTACGTGCTCTTTACCAGTAGGGTTTTCGAAATCGCGAAAGTTATCAGTCTTTCTCCATTGTTGTTGGTCTTTTCGTGGAGGCTGTATTTGCCTATGGTAGGTCTATATTATTCTTCTTTCCTTACCTTTGCATTGAAATCACCCAACACAATTTTCGAATTATACTTCGGTATTCGGTCAAACAGCCTTTCTAGCTCATCGTAGAATATATCTTTGTCGTTATTAGTAGTCCCCTCGGTTGGAGCATAGACGTTTAATAAAACCGTGTTGCACCATCGAGTACGTATCGTAACGTACGATAGCCTTTCGTTTACGAACTCTATATTCTGAACCGTCTGAAGGAAACTGTTCTTAATGAGGCATCCTGTTCCGAAATCGTGAGACTGTGTTCCCCCGTAGTAGAAAGTGTACTTGCCCTGTCGGATGCTATCTTGTCCCTCCCACCGAACTTCTTGTATCGCTAATATGTCTAGCTCGTACTTTTCGGTCTCGCATACCGCCACCTGAAGAGCGCCCGTTTGGTATAATGTTCGTGCGTTCCACGTTCCTATTCTTAGGTCCTTCTTAATCCTGTTCTTGGAACCTCCTGAAGCAGTCCCAGCCCGGAGATCCGAATGAGGGACTAGTTTACCTCCGGAATATTTTACCCCAGGAGAATCCATGAACCATCTGTTACTATTTCTTGACATGTTTTAGCGGTGTTGAGTTGTCAGCTCTACGACCTCGCAGTAAAGGTAGACGTTCAAGATGTCGCCCTCTGTCCATCTCTGAGCCTTGCCGATGTCATTCATCTTCAGCCTCAGAGTGGTAATGGTGTTGCTGCTTCCGCTCACCATGATATTTTTTGCCGGGGTTATCTTTGTTTTTAATTGTGTTATGCATGCTTTCGCCGATTATTATGCATTTGTATGTTTTTAATTTTCGTTTCTTTCCCTTTTTAAACAGACAGTTGCTGTTCTTCATTGACATTTACTTTTCACTCCAAACACGGAATGAGGAAGGGGTGGATGATCTTCAATCTCTGCGTATTTATAATAAACCTACGCGGGTTAGCTGTGATTACAAACATTGTTTGACGTACCTTCGTAACTCGGTTTGATTCTTTGTATCGGGGAATCATTTAGGTACTAACCTCTTTATATTTTTCAAAATTCCTCACTAAAACTAGCATTCCCGGTTTAAGCATAACCGGCTGGTGGTTTTTATCAACTGCTTCTTTCGATTTTATTGGGATTGTTCCAACCTTTCTTTTGCCATCTTGCGAATAATGCGCATGTACTTTTGCTCATTTTTTACTGAGAGTTCCATACATTGGTACGGAAATTATCCAGGGAAGATCCAAATATTATCTCGGGGGGACTGAACCTGGTTATATCATGCCGATTAGTGTTGTATGAGTAAATACAAAGGTTTAAGTATGTACTCCAGGTTTTCTGACATTTATTAACATACTTTTTATATATATATATATATATATATATATATATATATATATGGAATAGTCGCTTTGATAATATATGGAATATAGGCCTAATAGATAGGTTCTAACAAGTCAGTGTTCAAAACGAGAATCTGGTAACTCAAAAAAAAAAAAAAAAAAAAAGAGAGAGAGAGAGAGAGAGAGAGAGAAGATTTTACAGAAGATGTAAAGTACATAACTGTTCAATATTCGCTGTGAGCAGTAGTTAACATAACAATTTGCAATACTAATGGCAAATATATCAATTAAATATACTTATCGCTTCCTTTTGTGCTCCTAGTGTATTTAAAATTCTTGATTTTTTTCTTTTTACATCTTGGAAACGGCAGTTCAATAGTCACAGGATTGTCGTTAGAATATTATTATATTGCTCTTAAAATATATCTTAATGTGCATTGTTGGTTTCAATTGCTCACAGGAATGGGAATATAGAATACATGGTAAAAACACATTTCTTGTATACACTTGTCTGAGACAATTCATGAAACAGGGTTGCCAACCGTTGTTATTGTAAGAAAAGTAGATCATTTAAATTATCGTAATGTTGATAGCTGTATAGAACACAACGAAATACGATATTTGTTTCGATGAGCTATAAAGATGTCCTTTAATAAAATATTTAGGCAAGGGTGTAGAGAACTAAAAATGACGTCTTTCATGTGACTGACAGTTGAGAAAATAAATGTTATGTATGACGAGATCTATAATAGAAAATTGGATCACTCTTTGCGTTACTTACATTAGGTTGAGTGAAATTAGGTTAGTATACGTTAGAAACAGTAAGATGAAATAATTGTCCATGAAATAAATACTACTTACACTGCGAATTTGTAAAGTTTTGGTATGCCTTATTAGTCTTAAGCCATACATAGTCTTTTAGCAACCTTTTTCATTCGATTTTTCTGTCATTCCATTAGTGAGAATTTATGCAATGATTAAGTGAGAATGTTATTTGTTTATATTTGTTACGTGGGAGAGACGGAAGGAAAGAGAGACAGAGGGTTCTGTTCATAAGACACGATTTTACGATAAGATGTAATTTCGGTGACCTAATTGCACAGCGGTCGGAATTTTATGCGAAGTGTACCAACTAGATAAATGTACTTTTTGGGTGTCAGATACAAGTTCTTTTATTATGTTGCAATATTCATAAAACATTTTAATGAATAGCACCTTGTTCACATTACATCAACATACATGGTAGTGCATGCAGCCAAGTTCTCCGTGTCACAAAACTTCAGCACTGTCAGAAGCATGTTATACAGGAACAAGAGTTTTTGGCGAAATCGGCGATTTCGAGTCCCGGAGGAAAAAAGATGCTAAAGATAGCAATATGAGCTTTCAAAGTTAAGGAGATATGGCAAATATGAGCAGGATCTCCCAAAGGAATGGAAAACCTCAATAATAGTTTTGATTTACAAAAAAGGCGATAAATCGGACTGTAATAATTACCGGGGAATCTCGTTGCTGCCAACCTGTTACAAGATATTTAGTAATATTTTGTTAACACGCCTAAGTGTATACGTAGATGAAATAATTTGAGATCACCAATGTGGATTTAGAAGAAATAGATCCACGTGGGACCAGATTTTTGCCTTGAGACAAATTTTGGAGAAGAAATGGGAATACAATGGGACGGTTCATCAGCTATTCATTCATTTTAAGAAAGCATGATTCTATAAAAAAGAAAAAGTTATAGAGTATCCTGATAGGATTTGGAATTAAAAAAAAAAATGGTTCAACTAGTGAAGATGTGTCTCAGTGACCCCATAATCAGAATACGGATAGGTAATAATATGTCAAATAGTTTCAAGATTCGCAACGGATTGAAACAAGGTGATGGCTTGTCACCACTACTGTTTACCTATGTGTTAGAATATGCGATTTAAAAAATTAAAAGGGACAACAAGGAACTATCATTGAATGATTCGAATCAACTGTTGGTATACGCGGATGATGTAGATTGAATAGCGGACGATATAGTGAGTTATCGTGGCGAGTGGACGTGTTTGCTGAATGCTCTGAGATTCAGTGGACCGTGAAATCATGGGTATCTCGACTGACAGCTGGAGACAATGGATCGGGCTATTTCGTGGAATACCTTCCAAACAGTGTTGCAAGCTTAACGCTGTAGAATATTCATCTGATTTCAGTGGTATTATGTGTTTTTCTGGGTGGAGTCATTTCTGTGCTAATCGGCTGTGTGGAATCAAATCCTGGGCCTCTGACCTTAAATGATGAGATGGATAAATGAGTGATTCTGTAGAATTAGATATCAGATTTGTGTGAAACAAATGATAATTCGTGCAAGCAACTGAACTGTGTTACAAAAGAAGTAAATGAGGTGAGAGAAGATAACAGACAATTCCGACAATTAATTGTGCTGCAAGGAGATTTAATTGACAAGTTAGAAAATCAATCGTGACGGGAGAACTTGATCTTTAGAAACCTAGACGAAAAAAAAAATAGAATGAAACTTGCGAAGACTGGGAAAATATAGTGAGAACTTTTGTCAAAAACCAATTACACATCGAGCTTGGATCACAGGATATAGAAAGAGCGCATAGGCTAGGACGTGACCGAAATAGGGCTATTATTGTTAAATGCTCCTTTTACAAACGCAAAGCAGAAGTGCTAAAAAATACATACAAAGCGAAAGAAACTCCCGTGATAGTGACTGAGGACTTCTCTGTGCGTGTTCGTGAGACCAGGAAGGAATTGTGTGTGTATATGAGGGATGCAAGATCGCAAGGAAAGAGGGCTAGTCTCAGGTTCGATAAGTTATATATCGATAACAAAGTGTATACGCTAGAAGACCTGAAAAATGAGGGGCTGGAAACACTGGATACAAAGGACTCGAGTGAAAGTAGCAACGGAAGTTCCGCGTCTGAAGACAAAAATCCTAGAAGAAGCTCAAGGAAACAAGCTACTATAGCCCGAGGGGTTGAGAGGGAATGACCGGAAACACAAGGTAAGGTTTAGTTTAGTGACTTGATAAACAACCAGTTAAACGCGGACAGCAAAGAAACTGATGACAGAAATGATAAAAATAAATTCTTAAGTGTCTATTTCCAGAACTCGCGGGGTCTTTTAACATCTTTGCAATGTTCTTTCGTGCAACTATGATATCATAGGAATTTGTGAAAGTTGGCTTCATTCCGGAATATTTGACAGTGAACTTTTTGACGATAGATATTGTGTATTCAGGTGCGACAGGAGGGCAGAGTTATGTGGCAAACAGAAGGGGGAGGAACATTACTAGGAGTAAAAAAGAACAAATTCAAAGTGAACTTAATAGACTGCTCTGATCTGGGGATAGATTGTGTGTTACCAAAAATCTCATGTCAAAAACAAGCTTTTTTGTCTGTGTATTATACTTTCTTCCTAACTCTGCTACTGAGGTATATGATAAGGTATTTCAATTTATTGAGACAAAAGTGTTTACTGGGTTGCTCCATTCTCGTAATTGGGGACTTTAATTTATCAGATGTAAATTTTAGCGAATTCAATTTCACCGTAGCACCTAATAAGTATAAAAGCCTACACAATTTAATGTCACTCTATGAATTACACTCAATTAATGATATGGTTAATAGTTAGGGAAAAACATTAGATTTAGTACTCACCAATTTAGACTCTGTTACCGTAAACAAAGAAATCTCCCTCTTATTTAAGGAAGATGTATATCATCCAGCTCTATACATAAATATAAAAACAGAAAGTAGACAAACGGCGAAAATACACAGCTAGGTATCAGGATTTAACTATAGGAAGGCAAACTTTATGCAACTTTATTATGCGCTTAAGCAGACAAACTGGCCTATTCTCAATAAACATTCTGATGTAAACGTGGCAGTTGACCACTTCTATGATATCATATTTAAAATATTTTATAAATGTATCCCTAAAAAACACTTAAATCGGAATTATCCGTGCTGGTTTAATGCAGATATAATAAAGAAAATTAAAAGGAACTCGTATCACCATAAAAAGTACAAAGCTAATGGAGTTAATTCTTATTATCATTATCAAGAATTTTGTAAATTATTTGCGGAGGTAAAGCAAGAAATCAAAGCTGCGCACAATAATTATATCAACTTGTCTGAATCTGCAATTGAAACCAATCCAGCTCAATTTTGGGACTTCATGAAACAGAAGACTCGTCATTTAAATGGTAATACACTAACATATAATGGCCGGATGTTAGAGACCGACAATGAGATTGTGAATTCCTTTGCTGAGTATTTTCAAAGTGTCTATAAGAAAGAACATACACAGGGTAATTACAAGCAAACCGAAACGCTTAAACTGAGCGAAAAATTAGATCAACTTGAGGTCTCACATATTGAAATGCGAGAAATACAACATGCAATGAAAAAGTTAAAATCAAAAGGAAGTACAGGCACTGATGATATTCCGCAATATATAGTAAAGGGCTGCGAAGAACCCCTATTGGCACCACTTTATATCATTTTTAACCTAATAATCACTTGTAATGTGTTTCCGGATAAATGGAAAACAACAAAAATTTGTCCCATACCTAAAGGCAAGCAATAGCAAATCTGAAAAAAAAAAAATATAGGCCAATTGCCATATTATGCACATTTGCCAAAGTATTTGAATCAATATTGTACACAAAAAATCAGTATTCATGTCAGACCATCAATATCAGAATTTCAACGTTTTCTTCAGTGGCAGGTCAACTGTAACGAACCTTTGCCTCATTACTGACTACATAACTTCAACCTTAGACCAGGGCCAGCAAGTGGATGTAATATACACCGACTTTGCTAAGGCATTTGGCACAGTAAATCACTGCATTCATACGGAAAAACTTAGGCAATTTCATTTTCCCCCTGGTCTGGTTAAGTTATTTGAGTTTTATTTTAATAATCGTAAATAATATGTTGTTTACAAAGGTGGAATATCCCAAGAATATCCTGTATCTTCGGGAGTACCTCAAGGGTCGAACCTAGGACCCCTATTATTTTTATTGTTCATTAATCATCTCCCTGTATATATCAAAACACCTAACAAACTTTTATTCGCTGACGACCTAAAAATTTACTCTACTATCAACTCATTGAACGATTGTGAAAATCTACAACTTGACATAAACGAAATAGTTAAATGGTGTAACAATAACTCACTTGAAATTAATGTCAACAAATGTAATGTCATTTACAAGACGTCAGACAGCCGTGCATTTCAAATATAAAATTAATAACACGCCTCTAGCATACCCCAAAACTATAAAGGATCTAGGTATAATATTTGATTCCAAATTGCTTTTTGATGTTCATGTAGACAAAGATGTTAATGAAGCATATAGAAATCTGGGATTAATAAGAATGGGAAAGGATTTCAGGAAGACAGAAACTCCCATACGTCTATTTCAAACATATGTAAGATCAAAAATTGAATACGCTACCATTATCTGGAATCCAAGTACTGCACACAGCTCAGACAAACCGAAAAAAATCCGAGCAAAATTCCCAAGATTCTTGGTAAAGAAAGAAACAGGCATTTATCCGAGAACTGATAGCAAAAAAATATTAAACACAAACTTTAACATGATGAGTCTTGGGAACAGACGTACTCTTCATGAAACGATTTTTCTATACAAAGTGTTTACAAATATAATAGATTGCATCAATCTGCTCTCAAACATTCAGATACATGTCCCATCAACAAAAAAACAGAACAAAAAACTCAGGATTCTTTTATTATAAAAAACCGCGAACAAATATTATGCAAAAATCACCAACTTGGAGTCTGAGCGCAACCTATAATGACATAAGTAAAAGAGTTGAGGAAATTGATTTTCATAACATGAATGTTAAACAAACATTGTAAAAAAAATTCTGTATGTTGATTGTACTCCTAGTAGTGACAATAATCTAAAATATGGAACATTGTAATTAGTTTTCCTGTTGTCTTCTAAATAAATAAATAAATACAGATGTACTACAAAGCAACACTGATGTCTTCGTAGAGGCGTGCGATGAGATAGGTCTACACGTAAACATAGATAGAACAAAATACATGATAACAAGCCGAAACATAGGGAATGAAGGAGATAAAAACATAAGAATTAGGGATGAGGTCATAGAGAAAGTAATCAAATTTAAATGATTGGGAGCATACGTATGAAGCAAAAATGAAGTCACGGAAGAAATAAAAAGTCACACACAGAAAAATCGATCCATAAATTTTAACTAAATAGGTCCAGTTAAGGGTTTTCTGGTACCGTCAACAAAACATCTAGTACTACGAACTGTACAAGAGCCAACTTGTATGGTACATGCAGCGAAACACAAATGGTAAAAAGGGTTCTGGTTAACGCAACTAAATTTAGAGTAACAGATACTGAACAATATAATACAGAGAACTGAACGATGTTTGGTTGAACTACAACAAAACATGTCTGATGCCAGTTACTATGTATTATGCAAACTGTCACTAAACATTAACAGTAACAGGCACCAAATGCATAATGAGGAGAACGTAACTGAGCGGTTATAGTTGCTGCAGTCTTACATCCAGTTGAAAGTATATTAACTAAATGTCTTGGAAAGTGGCAGCCGGTGTGTTTGAGAAATGAAGACTTGTCGTAGAAAACACTAAAAGTGCCAGTAACTTGTAAGATGAAAATAGTGTATTGCAACAGTAGACATCAAAATCACCACGGGCACTTTCATTTGTTTCAACATCTGATGACAAGCAACTTATATATGCTGCCATCTTTTAGGTAACGTTTGAACTACTTCCAGTAACATTTCGGATTTTCCGTGTTTACTGCGGTATTTGGGATGGGACATTCAGTATTTTAACATAGAAAAATAAACTTTGATGGTTGTGGCACTTTCAGTGTTTTCAACACCAAATCTTCATAATGTCGTCGACCCGAGCAGTAAAGTAAAAATGTCACTATAATTCTCTTGAGGTGTCTCACTTCTGTAAAATCACGAATCAGTCTTCTTCATTCATAGCTCTATTCTAACATAGGATCAATTAATACAATTTACAAGTTTCGAATAGTCTACATAAATGTCTTTACTCAAGGAATTGTTTTCGTAACATAACAGGACTGGTAAAATGTCCTATGTTCAACGGCAGACACGGTGGAACAGGGGTAGAGCGTTGGACAATAAACAAGAAAATCTGACGTGTGTTCGAGCCCCCTTCCAGACCTCTCTTCTTCACGCTAGTCAATATTGTGTTACTACATGCGTCCAGTAACAGGCACTATAACGTCTGCTCCACTGCTTACTTAACGTATTGTTCCGTTCACAAAATTCCATCAACTAAAAAAGTTCAGTTGGAATTACCTTATGTTTTGCTGTCCCATATGGAACTGAACATTTGACTGCCTGCAACTGGAGTTCAGTGAAAATTTTTCTGTGTGCGTCTAGTATCGGGTAACGCATGTTTATATTCAGTCCAAAAACTTGTAACATCGCGATTAATATCAAGGAAATTGAAATTGAAAATATACAGCACGGTTATTCTACCGGTAATACTTTTGGTTGGATGTGCAGGTGTGCAAATTTCATATTCGTAGCTTGAGGCATATTCGAGTTGTGGACCCCTGAAATGATGTATTTTAGGCTTACTGATTCATACACTTACAATCATTCACTCACTCGCTTATATTGTTTAGAGTGTTCGGGATAAGCTAGAAACATAAATTTTGGCATGAAGGTGGAGGATGATAAATAAGTAAAGGAATGAAATTTCATCATTTTGAAGAGTCATCATCTTGTATTCATAATGGCCGCCAAACGTAAATTTTCAGTGAATACACAGCCTAAATGGCTGACGCTAGAAACTCGAAATTTGTTATGAAGGTATATCATCTTTAGTAGGTTAAGGAAATTTTACAAAATCTTGAATAAGTTGTCACCTTGGATCCAAAATGGCCCCAAAATGAAATTTCTATACAATACACAGCCTAAACGGCTGGAGCTAGAAAAACGAAATATAGTATGACGGTACATATCATTAGTAGGTTAGGAAAATATTACAAAATGTCTCCAAAGACACAATCTTGGGACCAAAATGGCGGACCTTATAATCCATTTTCCACAACGTTTGACCTAGCCGACTTTTTTCGCATAAACGTGTATTATCAACAGTAGTTTAGGAAAATATTACAACATTCTGAAAAAAGTCGCTATCTTGGATTTGAAATGCCAGCCCAGAAACCATTTTCCACACAGTTCGAGATAGAGATATGCAATTTGGTATGAAGGTGTATCACCTCGATTAGGTCATGACAATATAAGATAATGTTGAAAATGTCTCAATCTTTAATCAAAAATGGCCGCCAAAACCAATTTTCCAGACCACTGAAGCTAGAGAAACGAAATTTGGTATGAACATGTACTATCACGAATAGGTTACAATAAATCGGGAAAACCACCTGGGGTATGGGGAAGATCTGCACTATGGGGGGCAAGTCCTCCGAAGAGTCCGGTTGTGATAAAGAGAGCACAGTCCCCAAAACTCCACAAGTTGTGGGTGCAGCCCGCCACGGGATACTGGAGACAGCTCCCCCACCGAAGCAAGTATATAAATTATACACTTACAAAAAGCTGTGAAACTGGAGCAAAAACACTAGAGGTGCAAAACTTTCAACCAACTTCTTCAGCCCTACAAAGTGATAAAATGGAGAACGGATGAGCCAAGTTCTTTGGCGACAGCATGTATGGGGAACACTGGACCTTGGCACGAGGTGGCAAGGTTCCTGATTTTCAAGCCATAAGGCAACCCTAAAACCCACCACCAACAACATAAGGCTCGAAGTCGAATATTATGAACCTTGCCACCTCGCGCTAAGTACCAATGTTCCTCTTACATGCTTTCGCCAAGGAACTTGGCTCATCCGTCCTCCATTTCACTACTTTTTAGGGCTGAAACACTTGGCTGAACTTTTTGCACCTCTGGTGCTTTGCTCAGTTAAATAGTAATACAAAATACCGATGGATTTCTCATACACTTTAAAAGTTATTTCCCCTATTGTTAGGTGACCAATCCAAATGAAAACAATTCTGGGTTGCATAGTCTTCAGGTGAATAGCAGTATTAACGAACTATTTTGAATCAACAGATAGATGATTGGAGAGTTATTTATTTGTAAAATGCATTTAAATCAATGTAACGGCATTACAAATGGCATTACAAATATGTTCTTCTTTTGTACTTCAACTGTTCATTTCGAGATCTCAGTAAGTAAAAAATTGGCAGTTTCTTCTGTTTCATTCATTTCCCCTTTAACTTTGTTACCGAACTTCGAAAAACTTAATTACAAAATACAGATTCTGCATGCAAACGACTTTTTTTTTGTAAAAAAGAAGCGTAGTTACGTAACAATCATATAAAAGAATTACATACATTCGTCCAACGAGGGAACGCCATTGCCCGGTTCAATGTCACCGAGCTATTGGATATTCCTTCTGCATTCTTTGGCAAAATTTTACCGTGATTCCTTCGAGTTATGCTTCCTATTGTTGCGAAACAATAGAGAAAAGCTATAACAGCTCTCTAGAACTCATTAGAAAAGCAACAATGACATTGTCCCATTGCAGAGGTAAAAAATGGCGGTCTCACGTACGTAAACAGATTACATACCTTTGGCATATAATAAAACATGATAGAAACAAAATTACTAACCTAACCTAACCTAATTTCTATTGTAAACACTTTGCTCTACAAAGGCATTGTTGAAACGTTCCCTTGAAAACGTATAAATAAATACTCTTTTGCACATGGTGTGCAATTTGTAGATTTATCTATGTGAAAGGATGTCTATAATAAAAATTCTAATCTACAATAATCAGCTAATTCTTACTTTATTCTAAAATAACCAACAGTAGCGACCCTGTAACTTCGAGACTAATTTATCTCGAAATATTTGAAGAAATACATAAACATGGGAATGGGTTATATTTTGGGACCGAAATGTATATCCTTGCTCATGCTGTACGAGTTGAACAGAAAAATATAAGATGGCAAACACTTCTCTATAGACACAATTATTTTCTGTGCAATGTAAACGTGAAATATTTTCACCGCCATAAATTCTCTCCCATGCTTTGGTATTTCCGGAATAAATGGCAATATGAGAAACGCCAAAACGAGCATTCCATTTATTTTGAGAACTATTTTAGCTAAAATAAAACTCCACTTCTGGCCAACTCGTACACTTCTGTTCGACACCAACCTAGTAAAGAAATGTTAATAATTATCATTTTCAACAGGAGCTACATATCGATCCCGGAGATGCTCTGAAATCTTCCTATCATCAAGACCTTTCAAACTATATATCACTCGGTCCCTAATCCCCACCTACCCCCTCTCATGCGGGTCTGAGGTGTAATCTTTAAACCACAAATGTTAGAGTCTCAACATTATTAATAAGGGTTACACCATTCTCACATGTTTATATTCGTTCCAGAGAATAAGGGATGAGGACAGACTACATGGACGGATACTCTGCATAAAGTTTTATTATTTTCGTCTCCATAAAATGGGATTTACAGTATCAATAATTATAGTACAAATATAATATCGTCACCTGGAAACTAGAAGGTACTTTGTCCACGTTTGCTACTTTTGAGAAAAAACAATTTTAAAGTTTGAAGTTCGATTTAAACTCTGTATAAATTCATTTTATTTCTAACATTTCTAGCCACTTAGAGGTTGAATTGTGAGATATTCTTTTTGGAGTTGTCAGTACACCCTTCAGTACAAGATCGTTGGCTACAGTGTTAACTCCATTTTGCCAAAAAGTGGGCATAGTATTTTTTGGTTCCAAGATGACGATATAACATCCATGTGTGTTTCTCCAAACTATCTACTAAGAGTTATAAACTATGTTATATTATGAATATTAGAGGGTAGGAACATAACTGTGATTTACTACCTATATGAATATAGTTGACAAAAGATTTCAATACTATACGTGTTGCTATCTTTTATGTATAACATGCGTTTTTGTCAAAGTTTATCATTAATTACCAAATGTAAGATAGTGTATGATTAAACATTCAGTATTTAGTAGTTTCTGGTTCCACTGTAATTTCATCGCTACCACCATTGTCTTTCACTTACTGTGTCCTTGCTTTGAATGCCAACAGCTTGATGATTTAATGTGAAACGAATCTTGGGAGTGAACTCTTTCGAAGTCTCAACCTAGTAATCTCTTCTGAATGGTGTATACTTCATCTGTACTTATAATTACGATCACTGTTCTATTCCATTCGCCATCTAGTATTTTTTTATACGTTGGATGTTACAGAAAATGAGGTAAGAGAAACAGTATTATCTCACACTTTGGTTTACTCTGTAATTATCTTACGCACTCTTCGCCTTTACTTGGGATTGGCATTACCTGTGTGTCTGTTGTAAATTTTCTCTTAAGCTGGAACTAGAAATTAAATTAGAAACAAAGAAGTATACAAAACGATAAAGTTGGATTTATTTATGCTAGGTTATATGTTATAAAGGATGGACATTAGATACTCCACCGGAGGAGAAATCTCTTCTTAGAATGATTTCGGATCCGATTCTGGTAGGGGAATTTGTGACGGTTATCCCAATTCTCTTTAATGATTGAGGATTAATTTAATGTTTTAATAAATTTAATTAATTTCAAGGTTTTTTAATGAATTTAATTATGGATTTAATGAAGCTAAAAATAATTTAATAATTGTTTAATTAAAGGAATATAGACATAATCGTATTTCTTATATTAAATAGCTATTCTGTATTTAAAGGAAAATGTGAGATTATGCACAACAGATGGCAGAACTCAAGTGAATAGACTTACGAAATTGACAAATATGAATAATTAATGGAATTTGAAGTAGATTCATTATTTAAAATGATTTACTAATTATACTAACATAAACTAAGAAGTTTCTAAAGGTTTAAACACACATTTACAAAGTTATTATTAATATTTTCAGTATAATCACAATTAGTTTACTCACTATATTATATATATATATATATATATATATATATATATGTTGATTTAAAGGCTACTGAAGTGTAAGAAACATGTGTAAATCCGAAACATGATCCCAGAGATTATAATGTTGTTGGAAAATTCCAAGATTGTATTAATAGGGAAAAGTCTTATGAAGAACTTAGTTCGGATATATATCTATTAAGGAAAAATTAAGAAGTGGAAGCAAGACCTTCAAGAAGGTATTAGAACAAAACCAGTTAGAAATTGAACACTATTTATATCAAATTGATAAACTTAATAAGAAAATACTTAAGCTGGAAGAAATTACTAAAACTGATTTGATCAAATCAAATTCTGATAATGATAATACACAAACAGCTAAACATCAGGATATAACACACAGAGAGTATCTTACAGTAAATATATTTGCAGATTGCCACGGACGTGAACTATCCCAATTATTGACTCAAAATCTCATCACCAAGTATCTGGCTTAATTAAACCTGGAGCCAAAGCATCTCAGATACTCAACATTCCTCTTTTATATAAAGCTAATATACAGGATGAGTTGATAATCCTTTTGTTAGACGCAAATGACATATATTGTAATCAGTACAACACATTTTTGAGAGCCCTTAAGAGTTTTTATTACAAAAAACTCAATTCTTTGATTGGTATTTGTACGATACCTATATGGTATGATCTACCCTTATGGTTAGTAGTAAACACTGAGATAAGAAAGATAAAAAAAACAAATATTAATGCTGGGGTAATACTTCAAAAACTAAATATAATCGAATTGAGTAACGTGGGTATGCGCTTCCATACGCATCATGGCCTATATTTTAACTGTAGGTAAAAAGCTTATTGCCGAAAGAATAATGGAAGAGTTGGAGAATGTTACATCCAATCGACTAAAAAGAAAAAAAAGAATACGATTGTATTACCATGGTTGCAAACAGAGTAATTTTAAAGGATTCTGCAGATGAATCTCTGCAGAAATTTTGGAGAGATTGCAAGAATGTCTGCAAGAATTGGAAATTCTTCTATCAGAAATACCGGCTGCGATTTTATCACACTGGTCAGGTTATGATGAACTTAATATGTATATGCCGTCTAGTTATAGGTTAGTTAGTCAATTTTGTAGAGATAATAATATTAATAACTATGGAGGGGTTGCATTATATTTACATAAGAATTGTTCTTTAGATTATCAAGTACTTAATTTTTCTACTTTGACTGAATCTAGAACATTTGAAATAACTGGTATAAGATTATCTAATATTAAGCTTATAGTAATTGCACTTTACAGAACTTCTGACTCTGACATTGATATTTTATAGAGAAACTTGAAGCTTGTAATAATATGTGAAACCTTTCTCAAAATATCACTGTGTTGTCTTGGGGAGATTTGAATATAGATGTTTTAAAACAAAACAACTCAAACTTAAAAAAATGAAAAAAAAATACTCTGTGAACTTGTCATTTAGAAATAACTTGCCTACAAGAAACTTCTTTTGCCTAGATAATATCCTTGCATCCAATGATTCTGGTGATTTATCGTGTGGAACTTTGACAACCAGTCCGTCTGATCATCTGGGTTTATGGCAATATATTGCCCTCCTTTTCCCATTTTGGCATCTACTTTATATAACAATAAAGAGTATAATACCTATACATATCGTTTGGTAAAAATTGGAAATATCTTGAAAATGCGTCAATTTTTTATCATGATAGATTTTAATAATATATTGGCTTCTTGTACAGATCATGAGTCAGCGTGGTCTGTATTATTTATAGATATTATACAGAAAGGAATCCAACTATTCTGCCCATTAAAAACTAAATTATGTCACTCAAATAAGACAATATCATATCAACCTTGGTTTACTCAGCATTTAAAAAAGTATGAAAACTAAACTTTTTTATTGGTTTATACAGGCCAAATTAGATAACCCTACTGCTCATTATAATTACAAAAATCTTAATATATTTATATATATATATAAATTACATAAAACGAAAGTAGATATAATGAGCAAATCATTAGCAATGAAAAGTAGTACAATCTGGAAATTAATAAGGAAACAATCGTCCTTGAGTAAACCTATAGATAAGATAGAAATTTCTGCTACTAAGTTTATTAACCACTTTGTAAATGTTGTAAAGAGTACTTCATTTCAAATGCATAACACAATTAAATACACTTGTCTGTGAATATTTTCATCAATGTCAAGAGAATAAAAACTTCATCTTGTATGTCAACAGACTTCACCTGATTCTATTGTACTTACCGTCAAAAAACTAAAGTCTAGTCAAGACTATTTTGGTCTCTCTTCATATCTCATATCTTATTATGTTCACTAATTAATGACTCAATGCAATTGGGTATATTTCCTGAAATATTAAGAAGGTCTATCATTGTCCCAATTTTCAAAAAAAGGTAACAAGTTTGATCCTAGTAATTACCGTCCTATAGCTTTGGTACCTACCTTTTCTAAAGTTTTCGAACATACAATAACTAATCAATTAAACAATTATATAAATAAATATAATATTCTTAACGACTCACAGTTTGCTTTCAGACAAGGTTTGAGCACCGAACAGTTTTGAATCAAATAAAAACACATCGGCACTGCTGTTGGATCTTAGCCAGCCATTTGATTCCATTTATCATAATATTTTATTAGAAAAATTACAATATTATGGTATTTCAGGTAGAAAATTGGGTCTAATTTCAATATATTTGCATAATCGTCAACAGGCGGTGAAGGTTAATAACGTTATTAAACCTTCCAAAGCATAGACAGAGATGTTCTACAGGGATCAACCCTTGGACCGCTACTGTTCGTTCTGTATATGAACAATTTCCCCTTAGTTATTAATAAATCTACAATTTATGCTGATGATACCACCATACTAACAGTTAATGGGTGTCTAAAGGATATGAAAATGGATAAATGGAAAAAGGAAAATGGATCTAGCAGCCGCAACTTTATGGGTAAAACAAGATGAATTATCCATCAACTCTAATAAGACTGAAATTATGATTTTTCTCTAAATAATAAAATTACTACATCAAACAACTAAGTCAATCAAGTTGTTGGGGTTAATACTGGATTCATCCTTATCGTGGAATGACCATGCAGGCTTCGTAATAAAATAATTGGCCAAGCGTATGTTTATTCTGCGGAAAATGAGAGGTAATATATCATAATGTAACTTAAAAATATTATATCATGCCTTTTTTTTTACTATAATCCTACTTAAGGTATACTCCTCTGGGGCTCTTCCACAAAATGGAAAGAAATTGACAAAAGGAAGCAATAAGGGTATTTTCTGATCTGTCTCCTGGAACTTCATGTCTTGGTATCTTAAAAAAAAATAACAATCCCTTGCGTATTTATTTTCATTTTTTTTATATATATAAAAAGATATATCACAGATTATTTAACTGGTGCCATGTGTCATTCTCATGACACGAGAAATAGATTTCAATTGGTTCCAAAGATGACTATACTGTCTAAAATACAAGATGCTTATAATAATAAGCGGATAATATTTTATAACATCTTACCTACTGAACTTAAGAAACTCAATTTTAATAAATTTAAAAATATATTAACAATATATTTTGATGCAGTTTAATGGTTATTATTAGAATGAACATTATAGCTTTTGTCTATATTAGAACTACAATTCTATACTTTAAATTATTAACGTAATCTTTTCCGGTTATCTTTCTATTGATTGTATTGCTTTGACACTCATTATCACAACTTAGCTGTTCTGATGTACATTAAAGATCTCTATTTATTCCATGTTTTCGTGATGAAAATAAAACAAAATAGCGGTAATTATATATTCAAAATTAAGAATTCTAGTCCGTTATGTTTCTAACTTGACATTTTGTATTTTATTGATTTGCTTTATCTTTAATTTATTGCTGTAGTCTAATTTAAATTGTCCTTAATTTGTCTAAAATGTCATTGTACTTTATTTGTCACTACTTTATCTTTACTGTATCTTATGCATGTATTGCTACTTGATATACAAATACATGAATTGAAATGAAATAGTATGTATTAATACACAATGGTCCGACTGTGTGCAGCTACTGGAGTTCAATGCTCCAAAACACAAATAAAATTAAATTCAATTCCTCCCAGTATTTTATTTAAACCTTTATTATTCTTTGCTTGTTAAACAAACCTATTAAAAGGTTGTATCACGCCATACACCTACGCAGGGACAAAACCTAAAGATTATACAGAAACAAAAATATAGTACTTTGTAAATTCATGTCAGAATCCGAAAGAATATCTTGTGATCTTCACTTCATATATAAAATCACTAGACATTTCTGAACTAACGAAACTTGATATAGTTAACAATGCAATGTGTGATGCCGACAAGGGCTGGTTTCTATACAGAAGACAAAACATGAGTATATTTTTACGATTTTTGTGAAGAATTTCTGTGTTACTATTGTAGTCTCGAAAATGTAGAGAAACGAATGGAAGAAACACTAGAGACAAAAATTAACTGGAACTCTATCGATAATTATGAACTTTAAGCCCTAAGATTGATTGCAAAATTTCGAAATGTTGATACCAAATGCCAGATCGTAAAACTCTTAAATATATTTTAGACATTCCACCTATAAACATACAAAGAGACTTATCACTGTTAAACTGTTTAACTATCAATGATTTGCTGTCTGTCTTTGACGATTAAATTCGTTTAGATACAAAAAAATCTATTCAGAATAAGGCCAGTATGATATACAATCGAGTTAGAGCACAGAGTGATGGTATAAGTAATAGTAATGATAGCAACACAAGGAACAGTTATAAATTAACTATGACACAGATATAAGAGTTCCTGAGAATATATTACATTATATTAGAAATGACAACCGACCAAGTAGAGATTATATTAACAGTGGTATAAGGAGAGAAGAACAAACTAATGATGCTAGAAAAGAACAAACTGTAAATATAATATCAGAAGCTAAACAAGAAGAATCTAGAAGTATAACTAACCAAATAAGCATACCAGCTCAATCGGTAGTAGAAACCACAACTTTCTTGACTAAAGCAGATTCGATTGTATCTTGGGATTGTATATTAGGGTGGAACGAAGGTATACGGATTTTTCTTTCTGTATTGCCGATTCTAATAGTGATCAAAATTTGCTTTGTTATGTCAGAAGTAAGATTACAAAGTTTCATTGTCATAGAACTACATCTTGAGGTGCCGCAAGGGCCTTAAACGTACTTCTTTTGCTGAAAATTTTCAAATTTTATAAACAAAATCCTTTCATAACTGATTTTTTTATAGGTTTAATATTTAAATTTCATTAAAACTACCCCTACAATAATGCCAATAATTAAATCTTGTTGCCCACCTTTATTTATATATAGTATGAAAACAGGAACAAATGAAGATTTAAAAAAAAATCAACTTTAAGGCAGTAAACTGAGGAAAGTACTAGTAGGTCTGATATTGTAATGATTTTTCTATTAATAAAACTTTTTAAAGTTACTTGCAATGTCTCCTTTTGTTTATTATAAAATATACTGATAATAATGAACCAAATCGTAGAGTAGGAAATGTACTTAACTTAAGCAATAAAGGTCACAATCATTGAAATCACAACACACGTTTATTCATAGTAAAAAGTAATTGACAGAAATTAAACAAAGTAACAAAGCTAAATCAGTTCTTTATATTCAAAGCTCTTGAATACATTTTAGACAAAGTGTTTTTTTGGTTTCAAATTCGGCATCATCTTGTGAGAAGCAATTCTAGCTTTGACGAATCCATTCCTTTCTTCTAGACCGCAGACAGAGTAATGATTCCGTCACAAGCTTGATTACTCCTTACACTACTTGTGTGTGACAAGGAGAACGTGGGAAATCAATAGAATGCTTACATTCTCTTGCTTCACTTATATACTTGGCTAAATCGTCATCGGTTACGTGTTTTGTCATCGGGGGTTCTGTGATTGTTACATCAGCTCAATTGATCATGTCAATGTAATCTTCAGCTTTGAAGTTTAGCTTAGGTATCACAAACTTCCTTACATCATTCTTCAGTTCTAACCTTGCCTTCAAAAGTCGACGGAGGCCTAACTCTCTGATGTGTTTTCTCTCGTCACTTAACATACAGAGAAGCATGTTTTCTGGGTGAGCGTATAGCCATTTCTTTGAATAACCGGGTCGATTATTTGAGATGTTGCTCGCAACGGTAACGTGAAAACGTGATCTGTCTCCATAAATGTTTGGCTCCATTTACACCCGAGGGCTTCAGTTTAATGTGAAACCAGATGGGAACATACACCTTAACAACATACTCTGTTAAGGTTTTAAGGTTTTCTGAAGGGTTCTCTGTTCCAACATACAACCGAAGAATGCGACTGGCCAACGTCAGCCATCGTGAATGTGCTAACTTTCCTGGTTTCTTCATGGCTAGATCGGGAGGGCAGAATCCACTTGAGATTGATCTACACATTTCAAGTAAATACTTTTGATCAGTACTTAGATCTTCTTTCATTTCAAGGCAAGGAAGGTTGTCTTGTATGGGTGAGTACGTAACTACTGGAAGCTTGTGACAGTTATCAAGTTGTTAGTCTAATACCCCTCCAAACTCATTAGGTCCTTTTGACTTTCTATCCAACGCGCAAACAGCTGGCGCAACGGCAACTCATTGCAATGAAGCAAACATATTAGCCACTGCAAAGACTTATTTAAATTCTTTTCGAGCAGAGCGATAACACCATTTTTATCTCCAGTGTTCGTAGCAGTGCTGTCACACCCAATTGCAGTCATACTGTGCAAGTTTAAATCACAGTTACTATTGAAATATTCAGTTATACTATCTTTGATGCCTTCACCTGTGCCAGAAGCAGAGCAACGTGCCCTAGAAAAAAAGAACCAGGTTCTTATACTAATGAAACATGTTCTTCAACGACAGTCTTTTTGTAAAATGTGCTTCCTCTTCTCTCTTTTACAATTGTCTTATCCTTTCTGCCATCAAAAAACATCCTTTGTTCTCTTCAACTTGATCGTTGACGCTGTTTACTATTACCCTTTTTCGATTACTGGCTCTAGCTCTTCGAATTTTCATTCTGTCAGTGACGTTAATTATATCCTCCTCAGAAATAATTCCAACATCTTTAAGAACAGCACTTGCTATGGCTGCTGCAACCCTATCTGAAACCTCAGTACGGTCACAGATAGAAGCTACTGTTGGTAGTTCTAGGATATTTTTTGTTGGGGCCTGAGTAGAGGTGGAAGGCTTTTCAATGTCATATGATTCAGCCGCCAACTCATGTAACTCTCATATTATATCATAATCGTCACGTTGAAGTATATCAATTTCAGTCATATTAGCAGACACAACCAGCAACTCGTCATCCGCATCATCAGATTGAAATACGTCATTTTGCGTTATATTAGCCGCCTCAACTACTAACTGTTGTTTGTATTTAAGCTCTTGTCGAATTACCTTTAACTTCCGCTCTTCTCTCTGACTCAAAATCTTAGTAACTGACTTATCAAGTGTGCTAATACACATTTTCCTCTCACAAGCAAACATACTGATGGGTCAGAAAATATTTCTATTTTTTTTTATTCCATCTTGATTGGAATGTAAAAGTATGTGCACATGCAAATTTTGGCCACTCGAGGGCGATTGGTTTGGGAGATATCGATGATACAAAAGTCAGATTTCGTCTGCAAAGACTGAATAAAAATTGCGGAAATACAGCTGCGATTTTAAATTACTCAAAGAAATGGAAAACAAATATACTGTAATTGGCACTGGGTGACAGACACAACCTGTTGGAGGGTATGTTCATGATGGCCGCCATCTTGAAGTCCGCCATATTGAATATCGGTTGATTTTTTTAAATGGGAAGGGGGTCGTGTAAGATGTCATTCTGGGCTAGAATGTTACGGGAAATACGTTTCTGAAGTCAGTTTTGTCGTACATGTATTATTGTAAGAGTTAAGGTAATGTGGTGTTAGATGGGGTAATAGCTTCGAAAAACTCATTTCTTTTTTAAATATCGCAGATAATAACAGCGATTATGGCATGTGAATATAGTGTGGAAATCGATTTGTATAATTTTTTAGCACTTGTGCACTATTACTCATGTAAAAACTAAAATCTTATAAAATTAGCATTAACATCATCTGCCTTTTACAAGCTCCTTCTCTGACGCAATAAGCATACCTCTGTAAAAGACAGCTGCTTACACAGTACTCATGAATAATACGTAGATGTTTTCCATGTTAAGCGTTTCTAGATATATTTGTTCTACCAGGATGCATTGTAGACCCTATCTGTATGTATGTATCTGTGCTATATAAATCCAAACTGTTAGATAACTCTACATCAAATTTCGCATGGGTTTTCTCTTGACTATTGAACGACCGAGCGATATATCTTCTTCCGATGCGTAGATTCAGAATTGTAGTTCATGAACGACCGATCAGGAACCTTGTTGGATCTCACATTCGCAGAGTCAGACCCATCTACAACACACTTTGTATTGGTCCTTGTCTTTTTCTCCTTTCCTCTCCTTCCAATGTATACACACGTTCCAAGTTTGTTGGGAACACTATAAAATAAATTGCCATTCACCAAAGGCATATTGCTTGGGCTATATCGGGTCCCAAGTTGTACACTACATGCCCATATCTCGTGATATAACTACCAAATGGTTCTCAAATTTACACAGGATCACTATTGTCCACCATACATTTTTATACTCACATAAACGGAAGGACATAAGACAATGGAATGACAATTAGGCTGGAACATACACATTGCAGTAATGATAGTCCACAAAAAAATGTGCAAAGCACACCTTCTCTGTACACTATCCACAGCGAATAACTTCTGTTCACACTTATAACAATGTCCGTTCAAATTCTTGAAGCAGTAATCAGTTGTGTTCTCAAAATGATCTTCATTTCTTGCAGCTAATCCAGCCAAAACTCATCCATACTGATGTGCGCGCTCAAATCGTGGAGAAAGGAACTGTTGAAATGCCAACGACTGTAAATTCAGAATGTTATCTCGCTGCTGCAAGGTGTGAGCCGACTGGAGGAAATCAATGTCACGCGATAACTCACGTATCATATATTTATACATG
>JAGDQP010004837.1:0-32631 GCA_022664845.1 Lepisma saccharinum
CGTATGGGGAATTGAAGAATTTCTTGTTGCGCTAACATAAATTATGGGATTGTAACAGAAAGAAAAGAAAAACTCCTTCAACTTAATTAATTTCCTTTAATTCTTCTTTAAAAGAAAACTAATTAATAATTTGAACAGTCTGTGGAATATTTCTTTCAAATAATAATATTAATAATGATTATGTTGTGGTGAGATAACAGTTATAACACTGCTACAGTACCTATCAATTCATCATGCAGACATTTCATTACCAAACCTTTTGTTACAGACAAAGCAAAGCTGAAATCGAGTGACTTTTAATGATTGAATGAGCTGGTCCGAAACTTGACTGGTTTCTGACCCGAATGACTCATAGACCTGGTCTTGATGCAAATGAGACGTCCCATGTTCGAATCTTGATCCAATTTTGACCTAGTTGCTCACTCTTGACCCGATCCGACCCTATTTCATGAACAGTCTTCACTTTTCACTTTGCTGCACAATTTAAAGAGTGCAGAATAAACGTGTTCCATGAATATTTCTACAAACGTTTAAAAGGAAAATAATTTAAAAACTTTACTTTGCTCTGCAGGCAACCAGGTCAAGCCATCTCCTAAGCATGGATCTGGTCACCTGGTCCAAAAATTCACCCAGTGATCAGTTTCAGCTCTGGTTAAAGAACATACATCTCTCACAAATATCCCTATGCCACCTCGTGTTAATTTACATCTGTAAGTCGAATGTGGTGAAGTAAAAGCCTCGATAATTCAATTTTTTGTTGTTTCCTCAACATGATTGTCTTTCAACAGTTATACCTCAAAACTTTTGCTAGGCTCTACAGGTCCAAGTTACAGAATAAGAACACCGATTAGACGAACGCCGGCCGGGTGGTCGAGAGGTCTGCGGCGGTAGGCTATCGACTCAACGGTCCCGGGTTCGAGTCCCGGCAGGGGCATGGGTGTGGATTTTAACACTTAACAGCTAAGGGCAAATCGTGACAGGCCGAAGTCCAAAGTTACTAAACTGGCCCATATAAAAATAAAGTTTACTAAAGTTTTTACCGATTAGACGAAGTTTTAGACTGATAAATCTTTGTAAAGGGCAAGTTTACAGATCTGATCCGAGCCCCCTTGCTGATGCCCATTGAGTAGGTTTAACGAGTTTTTCGGAACTTCGCGTAGTGTAATTTTGTAGCCCAACGGTTAGAACGGGCGTGAGGCGTCAGTTGCTCCCGACACTGCTGTCTAAGTATCTCTTGCGTCGTCATCAGCACGCAGTCAAAGTATTCGGCTCGGGTTCAAGTCCCGGCCAGAACACTGGAGACTTTTCTCGCAATGTTCTCATGCCTGGCGCACTGAGGTGCACTCGGTCTCCTATCAAATTGAGTAGCAAAGTGTTCTTGATATTCCTGGGCACCTTGGGAGGTAAAGACGGTCGAGCGTGGAGCTGACCATTCCACCTCAGTTTGTGCCGTAGCCTGAGAATTATGTAGAGCGCTACATGCACATCCCCCATGCGTCGTTCAGGGGATAGCTTTTATTTTATATGGTCCAGTTTAGCAACATGTTAGACTTCGGCTCCACTTGATTACGTGATTGCAATGCTTGTTAAAATCCACAAACATTTATGCTTTAGACGGGATTCGAACCCACGACATTGGAAACGTTAGCCTCAGACCATACGGCGCACACGTTTTGTAGGATGATAAAGCGAAAATCCAGAACCTTACTACAGAAGAGGAGCGTCAGTAAGTTCTGATCCACAATATCTCGAAGTTCCGTATTATTCCTCTCAATAAGTTGAAATATTCGATAACTCAAATTTTGTCTTTTCTCCTTCAGCTTCGAGTTATCGACGTTCTACTGTGTTAAGGTGTGAAAATGACACAAAAGCAAGAATTGTAATGATGATGAAGTGTCACTAACAAGAAGAATCTTTTCTATGGATCAATCAGAATAAATAAAAGATTAATTAAATATTTTGTATGGAGTTTAGTGTTGCATGCCTTTGAAATGCGGGCATGAAGATGAATGGAAATAACTCAGACGATACATAATGGGTAAGTGCTGAAGAAATTAACAAGATATGTATAATAATTAAGCCAGTAAAGAAAAAAGAGAAAAGGGAATTGGCTAAGACACTGTTCACGCAAGGATTGGCTACGAGGAGATGCAATTAAATATATAATTGAAGGGAAACGAGGAAAATGTGGGTACAAGGACGAGAGAATTGTTAGTAAAGACTTACATTACATAGCATCACGACATTCTCCTAGTGAAACTGATGAAAATGGGAAAGTCGTAGGTAGCCTGACAGCCGGACTAAAAACCCACAAGTCTTCCCAGTACCATACCGAAAAAGTCCACAACCCGTAACCAGAGGCGTAAATATAATGCCGCGATGCCCTGCGTTGCAGGCTGTGTGTGTGTCATACGTCGAGGGAAACATACAGGCTACAAATAAATTTATATAAAAAAAATGGCAAACCGAACAAATACGATAAGGAAAATCAATTCTAAGTTCGATTTTGAAATTCTCCCACAGTTGTTAAAAGCGAAGGCATTTTTATGCATGGACGGGAATTTGCAAGCAGTCTGGAAAGAGTCTGCGTCTTAGAAATCTGGCAACTGTTCTATACAGTTGGTATGTGAAATTTACAAGCGGCAGGAACTTGCTGAAATTTCATGTGATAGGCGCTGCTCAAAGAGCCCTCAAAGTTCCTTCCACGGGTGCAAGAAAATTCTAGTTACGTTACAGCCCTTAACCATTTATGTCTGCTATTTTATTATTGCATATCTGATGTAGAAATCAAGGATTGAAGTAACTACTATGATTTTATCCTAAGGTATCGTCACGGCATTTGTCCGGTATAAGCACGGATTCTGCCAGGATTTTCAGTATAGGAGAGGGTAAGTAGAGTTTTGTACGGTTTCTATCGAGTTTTAACACTAAAAAATTAAAGTTGGGATGTGTTCTTGACGATCTAGATTAGTGACATTGAGGAATCTGGCAGAATCTTTGGATGTAAGTAAAGATAATCCATAGCATAATCTTAATCTAAGTCTAAGGTACCTTAAAGTCATAAAAACAATTGCAAAAATTGTGTTTAGAAATAACTATGTGGAATTTTTAATTGCTTATCCAGACCAAAATGATCCGTAGACATTTGTAAATATATGTCGCTTCTCTGGTTTCATTTTCTTGGTAAAACTAGTATTCTTCTTGCTTTTAGTTGTGAACAAACAACGCAAGCAACAGGGAGTTTGGAGCCTTTAGCTGGAAACAATACAGAAGATTAGAAACTTGACAGTTTAACACAGTTTTCTGTCCTGAGTAATATACCAAATTTGTGACCTTGGGCCGTTGCCACTCGCTCCGCCATATTGAAATAAATGGCACCAAAACGGTTTTTGTAAATATGTCACTTGAAAAGCATTTTAGAGCAAAATGTGTTATTACAAAAACTAATCTACACAAAATTCTCTATAAGAAAGGTTATTTCCATTTTTCTTCTAGGATGTACCGTTTACGCGCTAGAGGTGCTTGTAATTTTGCAATTTTTCTTCTACATTATTTTGTAACATCAAAGGCCAAACAACAGTGAACAGGGAGCTGAAACTTGAAAAAAAAAAACAACAACAACAAAAAAGAATTTTATGTTTAACACAGTTTCAGGTACTGAGTACTACACCAAATTCGCGACCTTGGTGCGTTTACATATGGCGCCCGAAACGGAATATTTGACCACATCTCTAGGACAATATGTGTTATTACAAAAAAATTATCTAAACAAAATTCTCTACAGGAGAGGTTATTTCCATTTTTCGTCTAAGATCTACCGTTTAGGTGCTAGAGGTGCTTGTAGTTTTGCGCACAAGAGTTTTAGCTAAAGAAATTAACAAGAGTCGTCTTATTTCAATACTCAAGAGAAGGTTCGAGGAATCAAGCTACACAGTTTACCAGGCAACTGAAGATTCTGATACATTGATCGTAAGCACAGCGATCAGTATATCCTCATCATTGAAGTCTGTTCTTATAGTAGGAGAAGACACAGATCTGCTTGCTCTCTTAATAGCACTGGAAAAGGGACATCCAAATGTTCATTTCGTAAAACAATGGAAAGGAAAAGTCGAGGAAGTTTGCATATTGAACCAATAGTAGCAGATAATATATTGTTTTTACACGCATTTAGTTGTTATGACACGACGAATGCAGTCTTCGGCCAAGGAAAGAGCAAGTTTCCGAAACTTCCGAATCAGCTTGTAAAAAATTTTTAAGCAGGAAAGTGTAGGCCCTGATACCATTGCTGCAGAAAGAAAAAAAATCGTAGCTAAAATGTATGGAGGTCCTCAAAAATATAAATCTTTGAATGCTCTCCGATACCAACGGTTCACCAGATCGGCTACAACAAGCAAGTCTAACTCCCACCCACAGCAGCAGCACGACAGCATTCGTTTTGAACCTACCATCAAGTTCAGAGTTGGATAGGTAATTACAAGAATCTGGAAGAATAGGGATGGAAGAGCAGTAAGACTAGACTTATTCCAGTCAGAACAACAAAAGATCCTGCTCCTGAAGTAATACTGAAATCCCTTTCCTGTAAATGCAGAAAAGGATGTGGCTACAGAAAGGCAGGTTTAAAGTTGTCCATCATTTGCGTGTACTGCAATGGACAGGATTGCGAAAAATGTTGTTTCAATTTTGAGTGACTCTGAAGAAGATGAAGAAACGGAAACCAACAGGAACACTCTGTCTACATACCAAGATGAAAAAGAAAAAGAGAATTCTGGAGAGGAGAGCGATGCTCAGCCAAACACTAGTAAAGTAGATGCTAACATACCTGCTTCATTCAGAGCATCAAAACGGAAAAATATCTAAATATCAATCAAACCGTGTGGACTAGGCATACAAAGGCATCAAGATTAAAAAAGCCGCGCCTAGTATTCTACCTCATAGTGGTGTGGAAACTGTAGAGCAGTTCAGGGTTTCCGCCAGGATTTTCAGTTTGCGGGGGGGGGGGGGTAAAGTCTAAATTGGGAGGGTGTAAGTGAAGTTTTGTACGGTTTCTATCGATTTCTCATAGCAAAAATTTTAAAGTTGGAGGGGGGTGTTGTCGAGACTTTGGGAGGTAAACACCCCCCACACGAAGGGGGGTCTGGCGGAATCACTGACTGAGCATTCATCCTTTACAAGTTTTCTAATAACGATTTTTTTCTCAAGATATACTGAAAATACATTATAATGAAACGCATTTCGGGCGCCATTTGTAATATAAGAAGGAGCGAGCGGCAACGCACCAAGGTCTCAAATCAAGTACATTATTTAATTCATGAAACTGTGCCAAATTGACAATTTTCAAACACCCTATTTTTTCTTCATCCACCTGCGGCCATTTTCAGCTCTCAGTTGTTTGACCTTTGCTGTTACAGAATAGCATACAAGTGCAAAACTACAAATATCTCTAGCGCCTAAACCGTGCATCTTAGACGAAACATGGAAATAACCTTTCTTGTAGAGAATTTCGTTTACATTATTATTTTTTTTTTTTTTGTAAAAACACATTTTGCTCTAAAATGTTTTCGAAGCGAAATATAGTGAAAAATATATCTCGGGGGCCATTTTGTCAATATGGCAGAGCGAGCGACAACATACGAAGGTCGCAAATTCAGTATCTCACTCAGAACATGAAACTGTATCGAATTGCCAATTTGCGAAACTACTGTAGCTAAGAAATACTGAAAAAGGAGATATGGTCAAATAGCCCATTTCGGGCGCCGTATGTAAAACATGGCGGAACGAGCTGCAACTCACTACGGTCGCGAATTAGGTGTAGTACTCAATACTTAAAACCATAGGTGTACATTTGGACCCGACCTCGCGAAAGGACTTCGACCTCGACTTTGCTCAGCCTCGACCTAGCGATCTCACTTCGACCTCGACCTCGCTCAACCTCAACCTCAACCTCGCGATCGAATTTCAACCTCGACCTCACGGTTTGAGGTCGAGGTTGGACCTCGCGAGGTCCGACCTAGCGAAATTGAACAATGAAATGAACATCTACTGTGTAAGACATGTCTATGGAACATTGCGGATAGGTGAATAAGGAACAAATAAGTTCCGAGCGCGGTGACTAAACGGTATAGCGCTCACCTCTGGTGCTGGGGATCGTCGGTTTGATTCCAGCTCATGCCATGTCTGCTTTGTGGATGACAAATCCCGTCTGGGTGGGTTTTCTCGGGATACTCCCGTTTCTTCCCACTTTCTTCATTCCACCAATTCTTCCCATCATCATCCATCCGTCCTGAGTCAAAGTTGCCTAAAAGCCTTACAAATTAAATTCAAATTCAATTCAACAAATAAATAAATATTCGGCCTATTTCAAAATAAATAAATTCTTAATTAAAATGAGTATTTTAGTCAGACAAAGGCTATTTGGAATAGTGAATTATCTCGGAATACGTAGTTGTTCATTTCAAAGTGAAGTTACGTATCTTGAAAAATGATTTTTATATTATGTATGCTGTGTGCGAATTTAGGTGTGTGAGTGGGATTTCCCTGTAACAATTAAGCATTGCCGCTGGTCAATGTTTTACATCCCTGCTGCGGATAACATTCTTCCGTTGAATCTTATAGTCGAAATGAAGTTTGAAAATTTGAACAGCATCTATTTGTTTTTCCAAACCTGATTTTTTAACCTACAGGTGTTTATGAAACAGAAGGCAATTTTCACTTCTCTCGCAGTCCTTCTTTTTAAGAATGCAAAACAAAGCACTTTTGATTTTAAAATATGAAGCACACAACACTTTAGCCATAGTATACAGGAAAATACATTTGCAGAAAATTATTTTTTATATTCTTGATATCATAAGATTTACAGCGCTGCTACGATTTCAGAATACCACAACTTCTGCAGCTGATAGCATTAGCATGCTCTCCACCTTCGGTAGCATTAAAATTCTTGCATTCTTGTGTTTTGAAATAATTATCTATTCATCTGAAAAAGCATCCTTTTTGCCAGAGGCCCTATAAGACAAACTGGGGGACTCGAAGGGAAGTATCGCCAGTTCTTTACATTCTTTGGGAAAGAAGAAAAGAATCCGTGTGCACCACAATGGCGTGCACCCAAATAAGTAATATAATCTAGTTTCACCTAGAAGTAAATAAATGTTTAAACTCAGGACAGTTTGAGGAGGAATCACGAATCAATATCTCCAATTGACCATTACGTGTCACGACACGAGAGTCATTAACTGTCATATTTTAAAGATAAATCTAACTTTTAAGGCAAAATTTCATGTGGAAAAAACTAGTTTTGAATTTGATTTGACTTGAGTAGCTAAACTTCTGGTTTAGAGTTAGATCTATTTTCTAATGAACTGTAGATCATTGATCCACTGTAGCCTGGGTTGTATACATTAGTCAGGCGATTTAAGCTGGAATACTATGAAGTATGAACTATGAAACACACGAGAAAAAATGTATTGCTTCGAAATATAAGTCGTATCGTGACGGGCGTAAGCTATAGTGCTGTTACCGCCCATAAACTCATTTTATCTATCGAAACATAAGTAAAAGAAAATGTAAAATTTCCATAATAAATAAGGCCACTTCACAAAGTGTTGATCAAAACACGTGTCTGGACCAATGAAATAATCAGACAAACTTTGGTTATTGTGAACTGACTGGTTGTATGAATTTACTTATTTCATTATTCAACTTACATAATGGCTTGAACAGGCGTATATGGTTAACCCCGTTACAAGCCGGCGGAAAGATGTAACTTGGCGAACACTCTTTGGGAAAATGAGAAAACCAACTATGACCTTGTATTAGGTACCATCCCGGCATTTGGTTGTGTGACTACAGGAAGGACCCTGGATAAACCACACTCAAGATGGGCTCTCATTCTTTTTCAAACTTGGGTCACCGACTGACGTGACTTCAGTTGGGAGGGATTCCTGCCTCACACTAGGCGACTTGGTCGCGCGACTGAGTCACAGTTCATTTCTGTTTCCCTGAGCCAGTTCGATAAAAACATTTCCAACGATACCCCAAGCACCTCTCTGCCCTTGTAGTTCCTGAGATTTCATTTCTGTACATCGACGGACGGAATGAGCGTGATTATGAGGTCCATTTTAGCTATAGCTTCGCTATCAAGGGACTTAAAACTTAAATAATAAATAATAAATTTACTTTACTTTTTTTTCTCGTGGAGTAGCACCTAGGGACCGTCATTGCAATCACGCAATGAAAACTTACAACACACCCACACGGCCTCGTAGCTTAGTGGTAGAACGTTGATGTAGCATTCGGGAGGTCATGGGTTCAATCCCAGCAGCCTGACTGATGTTTTTCAGAGCTTTTCCTCACTCACACCAGGCAAATGCCAGGATGGACCTATAACTTAGTCCCTGGCTGACCTTCCCGAATCCTTTTCCTTCCTCTATCCCGCCTAAGCTTTATATGCATAAAGCCATAAATAAAATTCAATTCAACTCCTCACAGCCTTGGATGACCTTCATCATTAAGGACACTACTCGCGCTCGCCCTAATTTTTTTTCATTTTTCAAACTCTAAGAGCATTATCAGAATTTTTATAACATAGCGCACTAGGAATGGACAGCGATCTCGAGATCTTGTCTATTGGTGAGTACTGACACTTCATTTAAATAATGACGTCATTTGAAAACGTATCACTCATCAATGGACAAAATCTCGAGATCGACTGGGTTTTCAGTCTAATAACCCTATCAGCTGGTTCGGTGACCATAACCCCGACACCCCTCTTTTTCTGTTTTAAACTTCAACCTCGACCTCGCCAACGGACTTCAACCTCGACCTCACGACGGGAGTTCGACCTCGACGTCGCTCAACCACGACCTCGCGACGGGACTCTGACCTTGACCTCACGACAGGACTTCGACCTCGACCTCGAACTCGCGATCTCATTTCGGCCTCGACCTCACTCAACCTCGACGTTTGAGATCGAGGTCAAATGAGTTCCAGGTCGGACCTCGCGAGGTTCAGCACCTCTGCTTAAAACTCCTGTATTTTTTGCAAGTATATACATTTTCAGCTCCATATGTTGTTTGGCAAAAAACTATATAGGGAGAAATTGCAAAATTAGAACTAGTGACCGCCTGAAACGGTGAACCCTTAGAAGAAAAATGGAAATAACCTTTCTTGTAGAGCATTTTGTGTAGATTAGTTTTTGTAATAACAAGTTTTACTCTAAAATGCGTTTCAAGCGACTATTTACAAAAAAAAAAAAAAAAACTGTTTTTGGCGCCACATTTTTTCAATGTGGCGAAGCAAGTGACAACGCCCCGAGGTCGCAAATTTGGTATACCATATTATTTAGATATTAGGACATGAAACTGTCAAACTACCAAGTTTGAAAACTTATTTCTTTATTTTTGTTCAAATTAAGGAATATGTAAAGAGATTGTTCACTCTGATCATGTTGCTTCCTCAAAACATCATATTTCATACATGTACATCGCTTATTGACGACATATCTATTTAGCAGGAGATTGTCTTGTTTCCTTTACAGTCTATGTGGTACTAAAATTGTATTTTAATGTAATATTTCATATATTAACAGCTAGGAAAGCTTCAAGATGACAGAAAATTCATTGTGAGGGACTTAGTAGCCCTAATTCAGAGAGTTCATCAGAGACCTCTGTTGGCTAAAAGTTCTACTAGACATAACTAACTTGTTTAAAGTCAATTATGTACGTTTGGTGAGTTCACCGATCATGTCAGAAGAAGCATAGAACCGAAATCAATCCCCCACTTTTCTCGACAAACTTTGATACCTCCTGGATGTCGAGAGTTCTTTCTTTTATTATATAATACATTTATTCTTTAGCGCATATGTCGTTCTAAATTAAGGGTGTGGGGGTGGGAGCTTAACTTCTCTCATTTTTAGTTGCAAATCATTATGTCGGTTTAATTGGTAACAGGGACGTACAAACATATCTGATTTACTAGCTTTCATAGAAAAAATATTAAGGTCAGACCTTACCTTTGTTGATTTTTTTCACTAAGAAAGACTATTTATTCGTGCGAATCGACTAAGCCATCAAGTTGGGAGACTATTGAGACAAATGAAAAAATAAATCTGCTTCCAAGAAATGACATATAAAAATGTAATAAATCGAAAACTGAAATGTTGCCAGTGGGCCATATTGGGAACATGGTATTCCCAATATGGCCCGCTATAGAAAATAAGAGTGTATGGCAAAAGTGATGTGTAATCTTTCTGTATTACTCATATATGTTACATAGGCCTACTTAGAGATATATACATTACAAGCATACATAATTTATATGATATTGCATAACCAAGAATATTGTATTAATACAAAATACCAAATTTTGTGAAAAAGAAGTTAATTTACAAGAAGAAAAAATATGAATAAATAAGAAGTCTAACACAAACAAAGAAGTTTAGAAAGTCGCGTCTCACATGAGGGACAAAGAAATGGTCTGTCATATTTAGCGGTAATTACAACACACTCTTCATGAACGTATTTGCGCTTCGACACGCTAACATGCATGTCTGCAACCTGGTCTGCCTGACAAAGGTGACAAAACCTAGATTCACAAGACTTGGTGTAACTCAGTGTCGGTTCTTCAGAGCAATTAGAAGCAGTTGATTAAATTCTGGTCGTTCTAAACGTGATGACACTTGCTTTGTTTTGGTTTTAATCTTCTTATTCTGTGTATTGGAATTGATATCTTCCTTATTATCTGACATTATCTTCGTCTTAATTACTAAATATTATGATGATGAGTGATCAGCACAAACATTTCAAATACCCATTCTTTCATTTAAAACAGTTATGACTGCATTTTGCGAAATATGGCGGTGGGCCATATTGCACTCTATTGACCACTTTCCTTTTTCTGGCGCCTGCTAGTTACAAAATGCAATACATTGCGTCACACACATTTTATGTTCACGTATGCTCACATAGCTACATTATGCACGTATTATACTGATTAGGTTTTCAACACACGAAACGAAACGAAACATGGCTTATCTTGCTAAAATAACAGCAAAATATTTTCTTGCTCAATATGCCACTTCAACTGGAGTTGCTGCCACATCGCAAACAAATGATACGCGCAAAAATGCTTTCTCTTGTCATAAGGATATAATTTACGGTGACATCTAGTAGCACCAACGGAAGGCTGCAGAAATCTGGGGATGGGCCATATTGGGGACCCGGGCCATAATCAGAACACTTACCTTATTAATTGTATTTCTCGTGAAGGTCCTGGGAATTACACCAGTGACCGACCATCATGATTAAGTTTCTTCCAAAGTTTTCCTCAGTCTCGTCAGACAAATGTCAAAATAGTACATACAAACTTCGCCACCGACAATTTTCCAACATCGTCTCTCCAACCCTATTTCGGTGTGAGCCAGAGATGCCTAAAACCCATAAAAAAAATTCAATGCAATTCTCAGTGGTAATGAAGTCTTTTGTGTTTTAACACATTGTTTCTGCTGGAATGAACAATACTTTGTTCAGTGAAAGAGTGAGTAGTGAAAAACAAAACACAATTAACACCCCATTTACATTATTTTTGAAAGGACTTTCGCAGCATATGGAGCTAAGTTTTCATATTTCCCGAGGATAGCAGGAAGTAGCTTTATTTTAATAGTTTCATAGTGAGCTGAAGAAATGTTTGAACTATTATTATTACACACATATCAAGTTAGTGCAGTTAAGATATCTCAATGGTGCCAAAAGTTGGTAATATCAAGTGGCATTGATGATAGGTTGTTTTCGTGACGTACAGTATAACAACATGATTATAACAAAATCATGTTATTATACTTCCTAACAAAATTTATGTTTCTTTTTTGTAACAAAATGTATGTTACTGCTTGAATATTTCCACTTTTTTTTTGAACATGTTAGTCAAACCAGTTTGAAAGGTTATTCGCACTTCATTTTAACATAGGTCGATGGAGCATGGTTTCTTGCATAGATTCAAGGCGAAAAGTGAAAAAAATGGGTAAATTTGGGCTTTGTCCTTTTTAACATTGGAGGATTCAATTGTTCATTTACGTTAGTTAAAATATTTTTGTTTACATTTATTTATAAAAAATATCAATATTTTTTTTATTATTACAATCTTTTCTTTAACTCATAATGTTTCAACCGTGTACTCAAATCTTGCAACATTAATTTAAACTAATTTCCCAACGTCATTCAACGATGAAATTTTGCACAGCGATGTAAGTCGGATGACAATACAATATTCCATTGTTACTTTCATATATTTATACATTTAAAAAGCATGCTTTTAATTATATATATTTTTTTTAGTAAGAACTTCTTTATCCTAAAATAAATACCAGCCCGCAACGATATTGTGTTTGGCTGGTTGAGGAACACTGTAGGATTTGGGTGACAAAATATCAACTTACAAAAAATTAAAAAAAAAAACTGTTTAAAATATACTTTTCTTTAAAAAACAAAAACAAAATAAAACAATTCGTACTAAAAGTTTAAAAATAAATTTGTTTTCAGAAAAATTACTTTAAAAAATCTATTTATGCATGACTAAACAGAAAAGCATGGGGCACGCCCTGATATATAACCATACTATAAATTCCTCAATCGGCGCGTCCAATACTTTTCTTTTTAGTTAAGTATAAATAGATTATTTAAAAAAAAGTAATTATCTTGAACACAAAATTATTTTATTTACTTACTAGTACGAATTGTTTTATTTTGTTTATTTAATAAAAGCTTTTTTTTTAAAAAAAAAGTTGTTTTTTAATTTTTTTCTTTTTCTCGTATTGGGCATGATTATGTAAATCTGCTTATGTAAATCCGCGGTTTGAGTTCTCTGCGGGAGTGCTTCTCGTAATACCCGCGGATACGGGTACAACTTTGGAATATCGTAAACGAATAATGATCGATGCTAAAAGGAGAGGAGTCTAGTGCCTGCCCAAACGTTTTAAGAAGGCGAGTTTTAGAGTTCGAAATTAATGTTGCGGAATTTTATCAAAACAGGTTGAGAAGTCAAATCTTTGGTACGAGAAACAAATACCCTGTCCTTGCGGTCTAGTGGTTAACGTCACAGGCTTCAGATAGTCAATGGAGAGGAACGCAGGTACAAGAACGCTTAATGTTATAAAATATTCCTTAATTTCACCGAACGATTTGAATTTCCTCCTTTGGACTAAGATTTCCTCCTCTCTGCTCCCCGAAAGAATGATCAGAAATGGACGTCACCCCTTGGCATAATTGCCAATTTAGGCCATAAATAAAAACTTGATAATTGCAGATACAATTACGAATTCCTCAGTCATATCAGGCAAATGCTGGGATGATACTTTGTACCTAGGCTCTAGCTGGCTACCTTTGAACATCCTCACCCAACATTCCCACGACTTGAGCTTGAGATGGGTTAGGTAAGGTAAAGCTATCCCCTGTGCGATACGCACAAGCCGTGAACGGCGTATGGGGGATGTGGATGTGACGCATGGGTAACGATCTACATTTTCTTTATCTACGGTACGAAGTGAGGTGGGGTGGTCAGTTTCCCGCTTTTACCTTCCCAATGTGCACAGGAATACCAAGGACACTCCGGTACTTGATAGAAGGCTGAGTGCACCTCAGAGCGCCAGGTATGGGAACACTGTGAAAAAAGTCTCCTGTGTCCTGGCCGGGATTTGAACGCGGCGTCAGACGCGCTACCGTCTGAGCCACGGCGACTCATGAGCCTTAGAGGGGAATAAAGACATTTAATTCAACGAATAATAAATCTTCTAATGAGCTTTGACGTTAAAGAAATTACAGACCCGGCAGAAGAGACAAACAGAAGGTCAGTGTCTCGAAAGTCGCGGATTCGAATCCCGCCAGGGGGGCATGGATGTTTGTGGATTTTGATAAGCATTGCACTCATATAATCGTGACAGGACCGAAGTCAAAAGTTACTAAAATGGCCTATACAAAATAAAGTTTTACGCCAGAAAAGAAAATTAAATAATAATAAAAAAAAGTAACGGGGAAGAAAATATGCTGAATGATACATAAAACAGACTAGAATTGGCGCCATGTTAACAAATGTTCTTGATCGCTGTTCCTAAATTGGTTCACAGGGGTTCTCTCGTCCTGTAGAAATAATTTTGATGGATGAAATCTCATAGCAATCAGAAAGGCAACTACAATACAGATGACATCACAAATAGCATGTAGAAGAAACATCAACGAATTCATGCTGAATCAATAATAATAAAAAAAAAAGGCTTCAAGCAAGTTACATTTTCATTTTGTAGACCTTGAAGTCTAAATTGCATAGCTAAATGAAGTTCTATCAATGCCATTTTTCATTTATGCTAATAGTAAAAGCAAAATTAAAAAAAGAAAGAAACTTACTGATGTTCAGAAAGTGGGGAGTTCTTGTTCCTTGAATTTAGAATTCACAGAACGAAGAAAAACGGAAGGAACTTTACGAAAAATAAAAAAAAATGAAGAACGAAAAGCGATCTTTATTGAAGATTAATGATATCCAAATCTTTTGTTTCTTGTTCTTTTACGCGCGGAAACAACTAGAGGAGGAACGTGAAAACGTAATAATAAGCAGAACGAAGGAAAGAAAAACAGCAGGAGAACAAGACATAAAGAAGTAAAAGAACAAGAACCGGAATACGGAACAACAAGAAACGAAGTACGGAACAATATTGCTTCTCAGGTTAAATATTCGTTATATTGAAAAGAACTCAAGTTGTTTTTTTCTTCTTGTAATATTATTCTTACCACTTTTAACTTTCCAGGCAGTTCTCAATTCTTCTGACAAGAAAAAGAAAAATTAAATCACGTGCTTTTTTCTGACTAAGAACAGTGATGCCTTTTTGTTTTCTTTTCATAAAGGCATGTGTCTCTGTTACTTTGTGTGTGTGTGTGTGTGTGTGTTTGTGTTCAAACTGGGGGGGTGAAATTGGGCGAATTGAGAAGCCCAAGAAAAGAAAAGAAAAGAAAAGAAAAGAAAAGAAAAGAAAAGAAAAGAAAAGAAAAGAAAAGAAAAGAAAAGGGGGGTAAGAAATGACGAAATTGATATGAGAGTTCTTTCTTGAAATGTAGAAGGAGAAGAAAAAAGAAAATGTTCCCATATTCGAGAAGCAGAAATTCCATTCTCAGCAAATGATGCACGAAATCTTTCAGCAGAAAGTTTAAAAATGGGATACTAAACGAAATACAAGAACACACACATACAGAGAGAAAGAAAAAAGAAGGGAGAGAGGAAGAAATAAGATACGTAGAAAAAAAAGAATAACAATGAGTTGAAACAAATTTGTGAAAACAAATTATAAAAGAGAATGATGAAGGAAGAAGGCAAACCATAAAAGAAGGAGCATGAAATATGATAGAAGGAGACGAAAATACAGAACTAAGGAAGGTTCGACAAGGAAAGTTGAAGTTAGAAAATGCAGCTGTCACATTGCCTTCTATATTTGGAGGGCAGAACATGTCACGTGTACTCTTCTAGGAAGGAAAGAAAACATGATACTTCCACCAAAGTTTTGAACCTATGTATTACATCTTTACTTACTCTATGGCTAGCAGAATTCGAAAGTTCATTGCCGCAGTAACGAAAGTTTGCCGTAGGATTGTATCCTGAGCAATATCAAGCCAGTTTTCATCACGTATACCTATTTACCGCAGATTTCTTTTATTATTGTCTTCCCAACGACGCCTCGGTCTACCTAGCGATCTCTTTCCCTTTCAACCACGATAAAATTTGATTTTTTAAAAAAACTTATGGCCTTTAGATATCTAAGGCTCAGGCCGGGATAGAGGAGGAGAAAGGATTCGGGCAGGTGTCATCCAGGGCCTATATTGAAGGTGTCATCCCGGCATTTGCCTGGTATGATTGAGGGAAAAACACTGGAAAAACCTCAGTCAGGATAGTCGGTTACTGGGATCGAACCCACGACCTACCTCCCGAATGCTACGCCAACGCTCTACCACTGAGCTACGGCAGCTCGGTCCAACCAAGATGGAATATAAATTCCGTTTTTCCCCATCCAAGCTACATGACTGGCTTTAGTTTTCGAGATTTTATTATTTTTATAACATCAAGTGATATATTAAATAATGGCGCAAACTTCGGGGTGGGTGGGGGATTATTTGCATCAATGTAAGGAAAAGATTCCTTTCAAAAATAACAACAAAATCTGATTAGTTTCGTAGATATAAGCGCTGAAATCAAAGTAGTTTCCGATACAACCATATAAGTAATGTTTTTGATTGAGGGAGTGTCACATAGGTAGGTTTAGCAACCAAATAATTTCAGGGTCAAGGAATTGAATGGTTGAATGGGGAAAACATAAAAAAAATCCTCTCTAAGCTGCAATCCTCAATCATAAACTTAACCTAAATAGCTGTATTGGGTACTAAGTGTGATTTACTAACCTGACACCGCTTACTCATTATTTGTCGAGTTGTGACGTCATTTATGGCGATGGCGCCATTACTTTGTACGGCTGTACCACCGAAACTTCGCAAGTTTCCACATTTCTTTAAACCGAACTTTCTTCTTGTTTTAATGTAAGGAATCACCTCCCGGTGCCCCATTATTTAAGGTACCCTTTCTCTCTATATAAAACAATTGAATGCTTATTAGCAATGGGCATGCCACTGGGGACTATACGTGGCGAAAAAGTACTGTGAGAATTTATAAGAAACGGGAATTCATCCACATTTTCTGCATTACCAAAATCAGAATATTCCCCACAAGCACATAGCAAAGTACATGAAATTATCAGTCTTAAAGGTCGAGAGTTCGAATCCAGTATGGGGCATGGATATTTGTGGATTTTAACAAGCATTGCACACGTTCAACTGACACGGAGGGAAGTCAAATATTACTTAAAATGATCCAAACAAAATAAAGTTTTTCAAAGTTTTGCTGGGAGTAAGTCTGGTTAAATTCTCGTCTTAAGCAACGAACATTTTGTAAAAAAATCAGCAGCTTACACAATATTTAAAAGTTCTGTGAGCTTTTGTATAAAATCAGAATGTATGTCGTCAAGCTCTACTAGGAAATATTCAAACAAAGGAAAATCGCATCATGGCAGATATACAGCAGTTCAAATCCTCAATGTTCTGGAATGAAAATACTGTTATTTATATAATAAGGGTCATACGAGCAAAGTTTCGGAGGACCTAACCTAGCCAAACCAAAGCAAATAGGGACTACTCATTCTCGGTGAAATATCTGAATTTTGAATTTATTCATGGTGTTTAGACAACTTTGACTCAGATTAAAATGTGAGAAACAAGTCAACCAGAGCCTATTCGGAAGGTACCATCTCGCTATTTGTCTGGTGTGGGTAAGGAAAACTAGAATCGTTCCCGAGACCTTCCGATTGCTAAACCAAAAACTCTAACAACTGAGCTGTGCCCGTTCCGTCAGCGAAATATCTCCCGTACGCTTCGACTCTGACATGGACATTGAATTTACCTTTTACCTTCAGGCAACTCAGACGGAGGTCGAGTTTGCAAGTACCATCACAACCCTCAATCGGGATGGGCTGTCGCTGCTATCGTAGCTACGCGGTTCTGACATGAAAGATCACTAATACGACAGCTTCTGAGCAATAGTTATCTAACCTACAAAAGTCACAGAGTTTATACGTTACAGAATCTTTTAATACAGACACATAGAATGTCTCATTTAGCATAAAAACTAATATCGTGTCAGTGACCCCACCCATCGGTTCGATTCATAAATTCACAGATTACTGTATCTGTGACCAGTTATTATGCAATGTCTGAACCCAAGTAACATGCTTTGTTGGGCCAATCTACATTATTATATCGGCAACGTTGTTTTCTGGTGACTTGGATAGCCCAACCACAAAATAACCAGACAAGCCAATTGTTGGCCAAATGTGAAAAGTCTAACGTGACGGATGACGTGTCCACGGTTGAAAAATATATTTGCCTAATGCTTGTTTCTATAATTAAAAAAAAACACCCCACAGATGGTGTAATTTTGCTTCCATGTAATTGGGAGATATATTAAATGCTATTTGGACACTGATTATTGGATTTTGGGCCTGAATTTGCAGCAAGAATGTATATGTGATTACAACATTCGGAGGGCACCAGTACTGATATATGTATGTACAGAAAATGTTTTGTAAAAGAAAGTCCACATTTTCTGTTTGTCATTTCACATATTTATAATACGTGTTATACAAAAGTGACAAGTATAAAACTTTTTTTTGTCAGGTGAAAATGAAAGAATAAGGCGAGTAGTAAAATAAATATCAATATCACGTTTATATTTGTTTTTTAAATTAATTCCGTTTAAATCCACACCGTGCTTCTAATCAAGAGTCCTGAGTTCGATTGCTGGTGCAGACACATTGAACGTAATTCTTTACTGTTTACTTCAAACTACAGTTTCCGTTTTTGCGGACGTCATCTTGATAAGGACCTTACTTCCGGTTTACTTTCATTATCTTTTATCTCAGGGATGCTAGAATTAGGTTCTTCTGGGATCTTTGGAAAGTGATGAGTTCCGTATTCCTCTAAATAAACACCTTCACGATGCTTCTACTCCAAAGATAGAAACTAGCGTGCCCACTCTCTGGATTTTTGTTACTCATAGGGGCTACGACTAGCTTTACGTAAAATATCAACTGGAGTTGACATAAACGCTAAAAAGGGTTTTAAGCCACAATATAGCGTTAAAGCTTGAAGAAAACCAAAATTGAGAGGATTAAAATACTTTAATAAAGTTCCTCTGCTGTTATGTTCTGTTGTACAAAACCCTGCAACCATTATATACATTACATAGGTTTACAACCATTTGCATTTATGCTTTTTTATCTAAAGATTATATTAACAAGAACATGCGGATCATTTTCTCTTTTATAAACACTTATTCCATTATTATAAAAATATTTCCATAATTAAATTAAGTTCATATTGTTTAAATAACATCGTTAAACTATCTGCTTTATGCACAATCCGATCGTAGCGCCATCTGTCGTCCTCCTGGGCTTTAGCTCTAAACATCACAAGTTGCTTCCTACACTGACGCAAGAATGACGTCATTTTATAAACTACATTAAAGTTGTTCATTCACTTGAAATGGCCATTTAACGTGCAAATTAACTTAAAACTTACATTAATCAATGTATAACACAATTATAAAGTTGAATAATGTTTAAATTAATCCATTAATACTATAATATATATAAAAATAGGTTTGAAACACATATTTATAACATCTGTGGCCATAACAATCTCGACTCAATATAGAGCAATGACAAACCCCAATCGGTTCATCACACTCAAGAAGTTTCAGGCCATCCTCCAAGCAGAACACAACAACCATCTAAAAGAATCGATTCTGAATCGTTACAAATCATGAGATTCGTTCAACGAATCTCTAAGGAGCATATTGTAGATAAGTGACTTCCAACTGCATGCTTTGTTACCTCATAGTTCCTTCTCATCATATTTACCAATAGGAAGATAGACACAACGGACCAAACTGCAATTTGTTTTTTTCAGAACCATTCGCCCTCACTCCTCTCTGAGGAAACCACACGTGGAAAGGACTTCCGGTCTGGATAGCCCTCTCTCGCGCAGGCGCAGAGCTTGAACTATAAGTAACACCAACAAGCGTTTTTCCGCCACTCTCAGCTTGGTCTGGCGATTAATGTATCGGGAAGCTGATCCGACGAATCCTGGCGTCGTTATTTTTACATATTTTTTTTAAAGAAAATTAACTTTTTCTCTTTTTCATGTATATACGCATTAGGGAATTTAATAAAAGTAGTGATTCATTATACCAAATTGAGACTACTGAAAGGTAGGATGTATATAAATAAACCAGGGCAGGATACACACCGAGCGAAACGAGGGCAGGATACTTATAGATGGTTCACGACCATGCATAATAGCTTCCCCCATCAGTCTTGAGAAGGGAAAACCTGCTCCAAGTATCAAAATATCATATCTAGAAACAGCTACTGTAAAAAGTTGTGAAGAAATATGTAAGTACATCGAAACGTAACGAAAATCGAAATAATCGTAAAGCAGAACATTATACTAAAAATAAGAACAAAATCTAATAAAGAAAATTAAGAGAGGGAAAGATACATCAGAGAGAGGGTGAGAAGATATACACGGAAGAGAATTAATTTTCAGAAATGAAAGAGAATAAAAAAATTAAAAAAGGAAAAAAAAATATCTTAAAATTATCGCATAATAAATGACCTTTGGGCTTTGTGGAATCACTTGTACTCACTCAGTTCTAATGAGAATATTAAACATTCAATGTGGAAGCTCATAAGAGAGAGAAAGTTCCTTTTTCTTGAAACGGAAAAGATGTGATTAAGAGAAAATTATAAATGAAGCAGAAGTAATTGACAATCATGAGAAGTGGTTGAAGAAGAAACGATATATATATATATATATATATATATATATATATATATATATATAATCAAGGGCTACAAAAGGAGAACAAAAAGACAAGAGGTAAAGGTGAAATTAATAATGAACAGAGGTGTAGAAATGTGAGTCAAAAGTTGTGCAGTATTTTCCTCCTGAATCATCTGCAGCACATATGTCACGTGACCGATAGAGTTCAAGGCTTGGAAGATTCCCGTTGGAATGGGTCACTTCCGTAGTAGTTGGTGCTGTGAAAGTTTGTGTGTGTGTGAAGTGACAAGGAAGAAATTAATATGCACAATGTCTAATCGAGAACTTTCGATGGATGAGTTCGAACTGGACCATAACGACGCGGAAGCAACCCGAAACGTTCGTGAGAGGTGAAGGTGCAATTGAGTAACACAGCAACCAGATGGTTCAAGGGATTCTCTGGTTGCAAGAACCTCGACGATCAGGTAGGCCGAAAAACATGGATTCCGAGGCCGTTCGCCAAATCATTGAGGTAAATCCGACCACTAACACAGAAGAATAGCAGTCCAGCAAAAACACCCAGAGCTTCCACATTGTGCCTCACACATTGACCCCAGCTCAAGCACTGCGGCGAGTCAATGTTTGGCACAAACTTCTGGGAAACCCGACACGATCTGCGCTTCATCAAGAGAGTAATTACATGTGATGAAAAGTTGATAATTTTCCCGTAATTCTAACGTGCATAGTGAATGATTAAACAAGGGTCAGCTTCCGAAACCTGTCGCCAAACAAGGGCGTTTTGAAAATTATATACTTCTCTATGTCTGGTGGAAGTATGAGGGAACAATTCACCACGAATCCGTTCCAGACGGTAGAACCATAAATACCAACTAATATTTCGAACAGTTGGAGCCAATGCATGTTACTGTGCGAAAAGAAAAAAAAACTCTTCACTCGTCAACAGAAGACGAGTCCTTCTACAGCAAGTCAACGCAAAACCGCATACCGCTCGAACTATCTAGAATAAGCTCCAGAAACATGAGTGAATCAAACTTATGCCACATCCAGTATATGGTCTGAACGTCTCCCCATCGGATTATTACATATTTCGATCGATGGCTTAGTTTCTGCAATCATGATACTTGAACAACGAAGAGGAAATGGAAGCTGCCGTAAAGGAATTTTACATCTTGAAGAACAATAACTGGTATCGACGTTGGTCGAAGAACTGGGAGGAAGGTGTGCGTAAGACGGTGAAACACGATAGCTAACTCTGAGGGTTAGGCGGCTTTCGTTGTAACTTGACGAATAAAGCAAATAAGTTCCCAGAATATTGCAAAACTTTTGACTCCCTCTTGCGGTATTGTAAGAAGGAAATATAAGATATGTAAACAGTTAAAGAGAAACAAAATGGGCTAAGCAACGCAAGAATGAAAGATTACCAACAAAACTGACAAAAACTCAAACATGGAAAAATCTACAATTAATTTTCATTGAATGAATTAGGCAGATATTTATGACGTCCTTCATGGAAGAGACGAAAAGGTAGCGCTCATGCAGGATCTTAATATAGATGGATCTATCCAAGTAAAAACACAAAGAGGTGGTTGTTTTCCTTCTTGTTAACTATTCATACATGTTCACCTTGTAACTTGCTCAAAACTGGTTTTATTTTCTTTCTCATTTGCCATCATCTTGGATTTAGAGGAGTGTTTTGAAGCCACGATCAAGATACATACGCATTTGCAATGGTTTGGGAAAAAGACTTCTGTGTTCATTAAACTACAAAACAGGGATGGGCTTTTAGGAAACGTATGTACATGGAAGATGAGTCGTTTATTAGTAGGATTTTGTGAAGCTCAAAATTAATTATCCGAGTGTCCAAATTTAGCAATTTTAAACGTTTATAAAATAAAGCGGACAAGAAACCACACGACGATTGTGTGCAAGAAGTATTATGGATATAGAGGACTCTCTTCCGGTAATATGAAGCCTGAGTTAAAAATTCTTTCAGGTAATATTTTCTCCCGAAATTAAAACATTTAGGGAAAATAAGGAATTTCAAGGTTAAATATCTGAAGAGAGCAAACTGCACAAATTTCAAATTGTTGCTTTGAATAAACTTACTGGTACAGGTTAGATAAACCCACAAGTTTCATTTTGTTTTACAATTGAAGATCTAAATTGTAAAACATTCCAAGTCCACTATTTCATTTCTCTATTCATTTGGCATCTATTACATCCAAACTCCAACTAAAAAAAAAGACCCTTATCTAATACAAAATAACTTTGGCTGAATAGAATAACATCTCAAGTCCTTGAACTGTTTTTGTTCCTGCTGCAAAAAGAAATACTGAAGTGAACTTGGGATGTTTTGCAATTCAGGTCTTCAATTAAGTTCACAATACAGATTTTTTTTTAAAAAAATATGAAAATTGTCAATTCACAGAGTAAATGCCATTAAGTAGGTTCCATACGAATGTATATTTTTGTAGTTTATAGTATTTTATTGTTAGGTCTGCATACGAATTTCATACCTAGCCCATTGTTATAATCATGTGATGAAAAAGGACGACTTATAACGTCTGTGCGTGTGCAGTCCATCCGTGTTCGCTCGTCAAGCAGTTTCTCGGGAACTAATGGGACCAAATACGAGAACTTATGAATTGGACATTGTCTTTTGTAGTGACAGTCCCGATTTGAAGGAACCCGGTCCCAAGCGTGAATATTGAATAGGTAAATGACTCAAAGGTTAAGAATTACAAATTAGAGTTGCATGCTAGGGATAACTAGGAGGGATAATATGACCAATAAATGAATCTGATCTCAAACAAAGGGAGAAGATGTATTCAAAATTGCGAAGATAAAGAGAAGGTGGGTAGATCATATAAGTAGACGAACAGATGGGACATGGACGACAAATGTTGTACGTCGAATTCTCATTGAAAACATACAGCTTAGAAGACGAACAAATGCAAGATGGGTAGATGATTTTTGAGGAGCTACATGAACGAGTACAGTGCATGACCGAGATTTGGGGAAAGAGTGAGGAAGATCTTCATCCAGCAGTGATGATGATGACGCTGTTGTAATATTGTCTTTTTCTTACTAGGATATACTGTGCAAAGTGAGTAATCAAGCAGGATTAGAAAATCAGCTTGATTTATGATGAAGAGTGTTGTAATCAAAAGCATAGAAAAGACTAAAGTAATGGGAATAAATTTTTCTTAACATATTTTTGAACAAAAAGGACTGAAAAATGAAGTGAAATGATTTAAGTATATGAAAAAGTTTGTGATTTGAATTGGAAGTTATGGAGAAAATGAGAAGTAGAATAATTACATAAGGAAGAGAGTAGTGAAAAATTGAAAAGATTGTTGACAGCAAAAAATAGGAAACAAATTGAGCTGAGAAAAAGATTTGCTAAATGTATTGTACGGAATATGGTGTTACACGACAACTAAACATGGACAATAATGAACAAGCAAAATGGGAAACTATGTAAAGTAGTAGTGGGGAAAATAGTTAAAATGGCTGATAGAGTGAAAAGTGAGGAGGTGTTGATGAGAATAGGAGAATAAAGTAAAATGATATAACTAATTCGAAAGTGGAAACATCTTCGTTGGGAGATGTATAGAGTAGAATTTGTCTGCAGAGAAGGAAATGCGAAAGAAGAAAGAACAATATTGGAACGCGTGATATGATTAAAAACGAAAGAAACAAACTACAGACAGTTAAAGAAAGATACAATGGATGGGAGAAAAGATGGATAAAGTCAGCATGAAACATATCGCAAGACAGGTCTACTCGTGACCTTCTGGAAATGTATCAGCTGTTGGTTGGCACAGTGGTGACGTACCTGATTTTCTGCGCTTATAGATGCTTCCCTTTCACCGAAACTTCGAAAGTACACAACAACAGTTCAATGACCTTTAGGCATCTTAGGCTCAGGTGTGAATATGGTGTGGTAGAGGATGTTGGAAGGTAGACGACGATGGCCTAGTTTGGTGCGTACCATCTCAGCATTTGCCTGCCATGACTAAAAAAAAACTGGAAAAAACACAGTCAGGATTGTCGGCCGCTGGAATCCATCCCAGGAGCTCCCAAATGCTAAGCCAACGCTCTATCACTGAGCCACGGCCGCTCGATAACAGTTCACTGAGTATTCAAGAATTATAATCAGTGCGGTTTAATGTTATTTATTGCAGCAGTTAATCATGACGAAGGGTAGCCCTTCGAGTGACGCTGACAAATGAGTCTGTTAGCGGCACTCTATATACACAGCTAGTCTCGGATCTAGCGAACTATAAGCATCATTTTGATGCTTGAACTTGTATTTGAAAGCTCTTTGCCATAGTAAGACACAGAAAAAAAAATGGATCGGTACCTGTCTGGGACGCCCTCGGGCAGTGCGAAAAAAGATCAAAATTACACATTTCTGATGATAGCACTGACCCCATATCATATAGGTGGCCAAAACTTACGGAATCTTAATCTACGCTTCAATACCTTTCAAACGGTGTTTCACACGTCAAAATCGGTGAAGGGGTTCAAAAGTTACGACTTTTTTTTTTTAGCCGAATCATAGAATTCCACAAATGATCGAAAAGTGTGTCTGTCATTCTGTCTATCTTTTTGTTTTAGCCCCAAATGAGTGGTACTGGAAGGGTGTGGAGTAATTCCTATCATTCTAAGATTCATATTGAAAGTAATTTTCAGAACCTTCAACAAGATAAAAGGCTTAAACAGTTCTCGGTAAATGTCAGCATGCAGTAATGGGTGACACGGGAGATTTGGGATTGGGTGAGCCATGTTTGCGTCTTGTTCATTACATATATACAGTTTTATAATGTGTTTACATTATCGATAACCAAGCCAAATAAACAATTATTTATTTCCAGATATGTTTCAGGCTTGTTTGAACAATTTTTTGTTACTTGTAATTAATACTTTTTCATCTATGTTGCAACATTCTCTTTTGTTTTCGAAACATCGTGGTGCTAAATAAGGTACAACCCAATATTGCTTAGGAATAATTATAGTCTATTCGCTGCATTCATTATAATACGTGTTAAATACAACAGATGGCGGTCGTTGTGTGTCTAGAGAATGGGTAAAGAGTGTTTTCAACAGAAGCTAGTAGATGGAGTCACCAGTGTTGTGCAGAACATTGAGTATAGAGCACCAATTTCAAAGCTCAGGTAAGCTAAAATGGGGTCCTGTACCTTACTTTGTCTTATTGGAACAGAACTTTATGCAAGCATGGCGTAATAATACACTACCATTTGATCTTAACTTACACGTGAAATTTGAATTCGTTTGTAGCCTTTGGACAACTTTGGTTCAGGTCGGAATAGGAGAAGGGAAAGAAGTCGGCAAGGACCTATTTTCAATGTACCACCCCGGAGTTTACCTGATGCAACAAAGGGAAAAGCCTTGGAGAAATATAAGTCCGCTAGGATCGTTACCAGAACGTTCCAACTGCTAAGCCAACAAGCTACATCACTCAGTACCCAAAATTTGATCAAAATTCAATCCATAGTTAATGACATATCATGATTACAGCCACAGACAATCAAATCAACAATTCTTTGTAATACAACGGCACAGACATCAATAAGAAACTTTTAAAAAAACGAAATTAGAAGTAAACCACACCAGAAATACCCAGCAAAAAAGAGAGAAAAGATTCAAACAAAACTACAATAAAACCAGGAAAGACAATAGGGAACCTGATGAAAGTAGAAAACAAGAGAAAGAGAGAATAAAACTGAAAAAAAAAGAAGTAGGAAAAAAAAAAGATAGGAACCCATTGTGGAAGTGAGAATTCGCCGCTATCTTTGAAGGCGATCGCATATCCCAGTCACGAAGGGGACGAATCACAGCCAGTAGGGCGAGTAAGGATATCGGTGTTGTTGGAATTCGATATATGAGTTTAAGTTAGCTGAAGCTTTTTGTTCAAACCACCACTACTACCACCAGCAGAACTTAGAAAAGCAATCCAAAAAAAGGGAAGAATATAAAAAGAAAAAAACAAAAGCAAAAGAGATAAAGAAAGAAGAGAAATGTGCTGAAAACGGGTTGTAAGAAGAGAAACAAAAAATGACCAAAAAAAAAATGAGGTCAACGCTCAGCTGAAAGCCTCTTGGGAAGTTCCTTGCCATCGTCGCTGGACAGTACGAAAACATGTACGACAACAACGCTGATTTTTCTTCTTGAAACAAATTATGTTGCAAAATGTATTTCGTGTGGAAATCCTGTAATAGTCTACGCCAATACTTTTTGTTGGTACTCCAGATAATGGTACTCCAGATAATGGTACATACTTATATGTTGCCACCAGAAACGAAGGGAGACGAGTTACATTGACGATAAACGAACGGTTCACGGTAATCTTTTATATATATAACTGAAAATATATGTGACACAAAAACTGTCATATTTGGTACAAAGAAACCTTGGACCTTAGTGTGTCCATGTACAACATATGACAGTTTTGTATCACACATTTTGGGTTATACATGAAAGATTACCTCCAACCGTTCTTTTACTCTCTTGGCGTCTGGACTCCTCATCCTTGTATTCCCAGTAATCGATGAACAGACTAGAAATTTTGATGTAGAAAAGACAGAAGAAAATATATTCATAGACTAAACTGCAGGTGTTGTAGATTTGATCCATCGTGAATGAAGATTCCAAACGTTTTCCTTAAAAGAGGAATAAATATAAAACTGCGCGCCGAAAGCATAAAATTTAGATCCAGATCGACAAAGAACATCACGCTATGAAACAACCCAACATTTAGGTGCATAAACTAGAAGGATAGTTAAAATTGTTTTAAAGAATAATAAAGATTGATTTACTCCATGTTTTCAACGCCTCTTGGGTTTCAAGCTATGGATAGCGTCCAAAAACTATGTTCGATTACATGGATATACGCGGACGAAATTTTCGATAGCAGAAGAGGCAAGAATTTGGTGTCCTAACTAAAATTTGATCATTTTCAGCTATAACTGATTCCCGATGCTTGAACTTACTTGTTGAATTTTGCTTTGATTTGATATGACAAGCGATGACTACATTTTTTAGTGAATTTAAAGTCGCAATATAACACAGTATCAAAAAATGAAGTGACAAGTGTTAGTTGTAACGTTTATTAAATTTCCGAGTAACTCCTTCCAGTTTAATAGCTACATTTTGCGTTATCTTGTTTTGTATTCGCTTTCGAATGAGCCTAGAACTTTCTGCTTGACGTGTGTACTTCTCAACAGTGTCCCTTATAAGTTCCACAATGCAAATATGAGGACAGTACATACCTAGGTTCCACTAAACACTTACCCTATAGGATATGTGGGTGCCATGGATGGATACAGACTACTGATGGGTTTAGACCTTAGAAACGTATTATTATCAATGATAAATACAATTTATCAAGCCAAAATTGTTCCGAGTTTCAAGGCGTACATTTAACACTATTCAAAAATTGTACCCTTTATTGATACTAGTAATAGGGTGACTACTGTTGAAGCTGTTAGAGCCATTCCATGACAAATCAGCAAATTTAAGAATAAATTTGTTGTATTGCTATTTTTCTTTTAAATATTGTTGTGGGTAAAGAACACCAGAACTTTAAGAGCTAAAGATCTGAACCCAAAACCATTTCGTACACTCAAAATATATTATTGGTGTTACCTACATCACCTCTATCTCTACACCACCAATCCAGTAACACAAATTCCAGTGTTGCGTAACACTATCCGGGGTGTCCAACACCGTTTCTGGTGTTGACAAACATCTATAGTGTTAATCAACACCATTGAAGATGTTCCCCTAATACCTCTAGCGGTGCACTTTAACCCGGGTAAAGGTGTTTCTGAATACCAGTAGAGGTGTTTTTCAACACCAGAAATGGTGTTTTTCAACACCAGAAATGGTGTTGGACACCCCGGATGGTGTTACTCAAAACTGGAATTTGTTTAGAGGTAGAGGTGTTCTATTAATTCTTTTGGGATGGCAATTAACACCAATATTTTTTTTTAGTGTACTCCTGAAGTGAATTTGTAAGATATTGAAGTAAGTTTTCTCAAAATTAGTGTGTGTTTTTTTTCATACGAAAAATTAGATTGAAAATTAAGTAACAAATTGTAAAAAAAAAAAAAAAAAAAGTGAAATCTTCCTTTTAAGACTCGCCGACCTGGTATCCGTGTAGGTGAGGGGGCTAAGCCAGCGACTCGAAGGTCTCGGATTCGAATGCCAGCTGGGGAATGTATGTTTGTAAGTGTGGATTGAATGGAGGTTTCTGAATGTGGATTTTAACTAGAATATGACGGATTGTCGTGACGGGCCGAAGTCAAAAGTTACTAGAATGACCCTTACAAAAATAAAATTTACCAAAGTTTTTTTTTCTTTTTTTCTTTGTAAGACTGTAGAACGCAATGTGCTAATGAAAGTGTCATGCAGAAGGCTCTCGGGAATATTTGTATGCTATAGTCTCGGAGAGCCTACATTATTATTACGTTTTACAAAGGCACACTAGGCTGTACCGCGTGAAGGATAAACTCATGCAGCAAATACCGACACACCACTCTTATGTTTTTAAATGGAGTAGACCTACACTTGTTCCACACTGTAAGCCGCGGTGTACGAGGCAAGATGATTGTTGCCCTTTACACTAAAATTACTCAACATTATTCCGTTACAACTCATCCACTTTGATGTAAAAAAAAAACCGCGTTCCTGTGGTATACATTCCATTAGCGCTTGCAGGCTAATAGGAATGAGAAGAAAAAAACGAACCAAAAAAAGGTTTAAGTACAGCTCGAAGAAGGGAAGAAAACATTACTAAGGAAAAGGAATGGAGGGTTGTGATGATTGGAAAATCCACTTTGCAAATACGTTACTCTACTTAAGATTCACCTACCACACACGTGCGCGCTTTCAAACAGCATCTGATGGTTTTTATGCAGCTTTTTGGCGGATGACTTTTTTGCTCTCATCTTATCATCGTAAATTCTCGTATCCCTCCACTTCGGCGTACTTTACAAGCATCCAACAGCTTCTATACTTGGGAAATTTTTTTACATCCACTCCCAAAGATTCGTACGTCCTTTACTATCATCTACTCATAATCATAATTCAATAGTAAGTTATGAACGCAGCAGAAATTCCTTCTTATTATAAGCAGTCACCGAAATGAATTTGTTCATTACTTACACAAACTATCTATATCTAATAACAATACCAGAAGTGTATGAAAAGTTCTGAGTTCCATCGTGAAAAATTCCGCACATAAACTTCTGAAGCCTAACAGTTTTTTGTGGAGACAATGATAAGGCCTTTCCATTGAAAAAAAAAAGTTGTTTCTCGAATCATCAATGTCTTCCTCGAATCAAAAAAATGTTATCCGGTTTATTTCTAGTTCCAGTTTTTGGAAATAGATATAAATCGAAGTGGACAAGATCAGGTGAATACAATGGCTAATCTAGAACTTAATACAAACAATCCCGTGCTTAAAACAAGGAATGTGTGGTGGTTAGAGTTCCCAACTATGGGTTGACCCATTCCGGGACAAAAATTTGCAGATAGGTGTGTGCATACTCATTTATCTGGGGGGCGACTTACGAAGCAAGGAGATACGGCCTTCCTGTGAAATTTGAATTTAAAAAAAATCTAGCACAATCGAAAATAGTTTGTTTTTTTCTAGTTTCCACTCGCTCCTCAGTCCTCCCCTCCCTTTTGAACAGAGAGAACAGTTACCTGCAGCAGCAAGTAGTGGTGTAAAATTTCCGGAAAAATTGAACGTTGAAAAAAACAGGAAAAAACAGTTTTTTTTTTAAATAAAAATTTCATGCTACTTTGGAAAAATGTTTACTTTTACGGGGACTGTGACAACATTTAATGAAAAAAAAAAGTATTTAAAATGTTAATTCTTGTTAAATATATACATTTAGAAATAAAACATCCTTATTGGGACTGCTTCTGATAAAGTTTTTAAAGCATTATTTACGTTTGCAGGATCTGAGCCAAAGATGCCTAAGGGTCTTAACTGGATGGGACTTCTCATTCGTGTACAAGGGCGCAAATGAGATACTATTTTCCATTTCTAATGTAAATAGAAAGTTTTTTTTGTACATTTTTTAACCTAATAACCTTTAATTTTACTAAACCTAAACAACAAATGGTCGGATGGAAAGAGGCCATTGGGAAGACCGAGACGTCGTTGGGAGGACAATATTAGAAGAGATCTTCGAGAAGTAGGTGTTTGTGTGATGAAAACTGGCTTGATATTGCCCAGGATAGAATTCAATGGCGAACGTTTGTTACTGCGGCGATGAACTTGCGAGTTTCATACGCCATAGAGTTAGTTAGTTAGTTGGTTAAACAACAAATGTATAAGATGTGCTAAGTAGTGAGTATTCGTAATGAAAAAGCAAAAGAACCGATTTCGTCAATAAAATAAGTTTGTTTCTCCTCGTGGAAAATAAAACAATTTTTCACGTTTTTTTTTTTTTCGAAAATTTCCGTTTTTATCCGACCTGTACATCACTAAGCAACCTGCAATATTGTTAATCTCTGGAAACCCGATCCCAACCACGGTACATACAACTAAGCTATGTTATCAGCAGAACAAAGCGTCAGAGAGGCAGTTGTCCTGTTTACAGAATTAAGCATTGTTCGTTTCAGCAAACTTTGCCAAATATTACTATTGTTGCAAACTTGTATTTTTTATTTTATTTTATTTATTGTAACCAACGTACCGTCTATTCATTATTCAAGAAACGGAAGATTGAATTCAGGGATTTTAACCGTCCCGGTGAACAAAAATATTCCTCAGGGGCAAGATGTAGAATTCCTGGTTAATCCCGTCCAAAACGGGACAGTTGGGAACCCTAGTGATGGCCCGTTTCATTGTCCGGGGTCAGCAGGGATGCTTTGTTGATCTTTCCCGACATTTTCCTTAGTTTGGTATCTTGAAAATAAAACACAAATCAAGTAAGCAATTACTAAAACAAGAAACACACACACAAAAAAAGTGTAAAACTAATGATGTTAAATACGGTTGAGTGTCAAAGGTACTCACTCATTCCAGTTCTTTATAATGTAATTTTGAAAAAAAAAAAAAGACACACAAAATACCAAGACTACAGCGACACACAGTAAGGAATCTGTAACTACTAGATTCCCCAATGCTCTCTCATTTTAATTCAATTTATTTTAAGACATATAGGCATCTATGGCTCAAGCCAATGATATACCATAGCCCAGTATCAAACACCATCTTCAGGGTGTCTTTTAAAACTATTTTTAGACGCACTACACTGTAAAATACTAATTAAATAATTTACACTCCTTTTTTTAGCATAACCTACCTGAAATTCACTTATTTCGGAGTTAAAAAGTATGCCTGGTGCTAAACCTTGTAGATATTGTGGATGGGCAACAACTCGTACATTAATTCACCCATTTTCATTAATGGAAACACTTGGAGTGCGTTTGTGGTCAATTACTGATCCATAATCACAGCTACCATCTCGCGGAAACTTTCATCATAATTAAATATTCTGCTACAATAGGAAACGTGTGTGTTCATCTGAGAATTTTGGAAAGCTTCAATCTATGATCCTGTAAACATTATGAACGCTTTATTCAGATTTTATTGTTTTTGGACACCCACCATTCGCTATCGTCACAGTTCATACGATTACGTTTAAATTCGGCAGCACATTACTATTGTATACAGAATCAGGATTTTTAGTTTAGGGGTATACAGTCAAAATTGGTAGGGTGTAAGTGGAGTTTTGGACGATTTCTATCGATTTTTGACCGTAAAAAATTAAAGTTGGGAGAGTGAACTCGAGAATTGGGGGAGTTACACCCCTACAGAGAAAGTCTGGCAGAATCACTGATACAGAGGCATACTTTCTAAAATATAAAGTTAATCACAGCATAATATTCTAATTTAGTCATTTCAAAAACATTAGCTTTGTTTAAACAGTTAGAAAGGAAAATAACCGCTTAAGCAAACAACCAAATTCTACAGGTGTTTATAACCTACATATGTAGCTTTACAGCACGTCAACAATATTTGACCTATTTCTGCCATTTGTACGCCAGTATGCCAACGTTTCAAAGGATCATCTTTTAAATTTAAGGCTCAATCCAAGTGGGGTTTCCCGCCTTTTTCATTTGACGTCCATTATTCAAAATTCAGTGCAGGTAAACAAAATGTAACTTT
>JAGDQP010004837.1:33031-63801 GCA_022664845.1 Lepisma saccharinum
AATTGTTGTTGATTTTCTAATGAATGGCTGTCTGATTAAATTCTATTGCATTCCTTTGAACTGTAATTGTTGATTTAATATTTTTATTTGTTGGTAGTTAAATTGTTTTAATATAATCAACAACAATTAGAGACACAACAATAAAGATTACTTATCTATTTTCAACAATAATCTTCATGATAGTCTGCAAATTACCTTTGCGTACCGCCTAATCACCTAACCCAATGGGAAAAGACAAAACAACGTGTTAAAAGCTGTTAGGATGCGAAGGATAATCCATGCAAGTCACCATCAATATTACATAAGCTCTACTGGACATTAGAGTTCTGGGATGGTTTTACTGAATCGTGGAAATTACATTATGTTTCTGGGCGACTCTTTCGTTTTTTTTTCGTCTTTTAATACAGGTATGTTGTTGTTTTTATTATTTCTTTTACACAACCTAATCGTATTTAAATACAAAAACTCAAAGCCCAAATCCAATTACAGGCAAAGGAATGCAATAGAATTTAATCAGACAGCCATTCATTAGAAATTACACGTCGTTTTAAGAGTCAATAATAAACATTACATATACCTGTTCTGTTCATTAAATCAAGATTATTTTGTTTACAATAGACTATTCTGGTCTTTATAATAATTTGTTATAAAATCCCTTCAATGCTAACAGATGGCACTTGCATCTCAATTTGGTAAAATAATGCACAACGCACATTATTTTCCGATGGTCTACAGTTCTAATTTCTTGCAAAATGTTTGTTTTTGATGGTACACAAAACAATTATTTAAATAACCTTTTCTTTCAACTGAGATTAACAACATTTATGACTACTTACAATTCTTAAGCACGATAGCAAAAGTTATTGGAAATATATTTAAAAACTTTAAAAAGATTATTTTAAAATCAGATCCAAAAGATTTTAGAAAGCATTTTATTTATTTTTTAGAGGTGCTTTGAAATAATTATAAAACTATCCTTTAATGAATAATTTAAACAATTTTAATACGCATTTTTAGCATTATTTTCAAATTCAAAATTAGCAAATTTTATTAGTAAATCAATTTTATTTTTCTCTCGCCCAGAATAAAATCATGTGGCGAACGTTTGTTACTGCGGCAATAAACTCGTGTGATCTCTGTTTTCAGATTTTTCAATTGTTGTTGATCGAGTTGTCAAAAACTATCGGTAGGTGACACACTACGGTTTAGAAACATTATTTTATCTGATGGGGATACGAGAAACTCATTGCATCTTGATGGATATTTACTGATATATATATTTATTTAGGGTGCCGAGAATGGCGTACGTTTTGCGACCGTGCATTTTGCTGCCCGAAATACAGGCGACTGTGTGTTTTGCGGCCCTGAATACTGATTCATATTGAAATGTCAAGGTTAAACCTGTTACCACTAGTAACTAGATTGGCACTTTCTTGGCTTTTAATACATGTAAAAAGCTTATTGCATATTTCTGGTTAGGCAAAATTAAGTTATACAACTAGTTTTATTTTGGAAACAAGGGACAAGGGAATTCGTTTCGGATAAAGGTATCTCCTGTGCGATGTCCACGCGTCATGAACGACGCATGGGGGATGTGGAGGTAGTGACAAATTCTCGACTCACTGTACGAAGTGAGGTGGGATTGTCAGTCCCACGGCGCCTTTACTTTCCCAAGGTACCCAGAAATACAAAGAACACACTGGTACTCAGTTTGATAGGAGGTTGAGTGCACCTCAAAGCGCCAGGTATGGGAACATTGTGAGAAAAATCTCCAGAGTTCTGGCCTGGATTTGAGCCCGATTCGAAATCAGACGTGTTCCCAGTTCATTTTGGAAAAGATCAGAACTTTTTTACTTCCTCAATTTTACATACATGTTGATGCGGCAAACAAATTCGTACAGAATGTAAATATAAAACCATGGAAATGTCACGCACAAACAGCAATCAATACCGAACGAGCGGTAGCGAGCGAAGGCAGGTTAGTTCAAGTCAGGTTAAATTCTACCGGTTTTCATTCCGTCCATGATTTTTCCTCTTTATCGCTATTGCTTCCTTCCGGAGAGTTTTTGAAAGCTGGTTCCCGGAATGGGAACTATCATCTTATGTTAGCTTTGCGAAACAACTGAAAAGTCCAGCACGTTTCCCCTACTCCATCTTGCTTTGCGGAACCTCAGACTTCCAAGGGAATGAGTGATGTTGCTGAATACACAGTTAAGATGTAACATCATTAATGAAATTAACTGCTCAAGACGTCGAAGACCATAACATAAGTAGATGGGTCGCAAAACGCAAGATTCATTTCGCTGAAGTCGCAAAGCAGACGATATTCTGTAAGGTTGCAAATTGTATGATCGCAAAACACACCGACTCACTGTTCCATTTGAAGAAAAAGAATTAAAAAAAAAATAACTACAGTAATTTATAAATCGAGAAAAAGCATTGTTGCTTTTTAATCTAATTTCAAATGTAAAGGTATGATCTCAACTGCAAGTAAATAATTCCAGTATGGCCGGAAATATAGTGTACCGAAATGCGAAACATGTGCTGATGTATGGAATTTGGGTGAATTTCAATGCAGAATTTTACGGAGAAAAACTGTCAAACAGTACAAGACATCTGATCAGAGACAGAACAACCAACGCACAACATATTTAAGCTATAAAGCATGCCGCAATTACATCCTCTGAAATTGAATACAACACACTAGCGATATTCAATTTGAACTGTTCAATATTACAAAGCAATAGATCACGTTACAAATGCCCCTTCTATACTCCCCCCCCAAAAAAAACATCAGGAGGGGTGAGATCAGGAGAGCGTGCAGGACACAGATAGTCTGTTTGCACCGAGATTGTGTTGTCCTGAAAGTGATGCTGCAGAAGCTGTCAAGATTCATTAGTGATGTGTGCAGTGTTAACACACTCCATCTTGCTGAAACGATTGTGTGTTAAAACACAGGTTCCAAATGCCTGACCGCTTTCCTGCCGCGCAGTTTTTGCATTGACACAGCACTGACCTCGTTTGACAGATTTTTTCAACTAGCAATATCACTGTGCGCTTTGTTGGAGGAGGTTTATGCTACACTAACTCAAACATGTTCCTAGAAAAGTTCTACACTCCGTTGACCATTTCGGCCACTTCCGTATGAGCGGAAAAATAGCTCCACATCAAATGTCTTCTCATGATCAATCAAAGCCATTACGGATTTTCTTTCACTTCACCTGTTCTCTTCAAAATCTAAAGTAACACTGGTACTACACTTCTTGGCTTTCTTAACACCACTGACGGCGCACAGTGTTGTCAATTTTCGATATACCAGGTCATATTCTATTGCATAAAATCTTAAAAAATCGAAAATATATTACTAGAAGTACAATACGAAGGATGTCCATGTTGTATTGAAAAAATGTTTCTTGTCATTTTGAAAATGTTCAAATTAAATATTATTTTGTTACTGTTTCTAAAAAGTTTTGAAGTTATTGGTTTACCGTTATCATAGAAAGTTGATATACAATATTTCTAAAATATCCGAAATTATAAATTTAATTAAAAACGTAATTCTTGGTGGTGTTTTTGCATTGTAATAGCTGCGTTAATACTCAACTATAAAAAGTCAAATCTTATCACAGAGTCAGTTGTTTGAGAAAGTTTGTTAGAGGCTAAGTTTTGTATTAGGATTGAATACATGTCTGGTTGAATTAAAATTTTATTAAAGGCCTTTGGGGTATTCTATCATTGTGCTGCAAGATCAGAAGGTCAGTCGGGTCAGTTGGATCATGATCGATTCAGTTGGGTCACTCTGATCAAGATCGTGTCAATCAGGTCAGGTTTCGACTGAGTCAATCGGTCACATACATTTGGATCACTAAAGGGATCCTGTTTCAGCTCTGGTCAGTGGTCGATTTTCAAAGTACTGCCATCCAATAGAAACACAAGAGTTTGATCCTTCCCTTTTCCCCCTAATTTTCCGCTCGCTTTTTTCTAAGTGCTGCTTACGGAGCACAGAAACACCACATAAACAAAAAAGCCAGGGCTTTGTTTCAAATACAAAGTAGACAATGTTTTTCTTTTAGTCATCGACAGCGCCATATACGGAAAGAAACTGAACTATCAGAAAGTAGAGCAGAGCTGCAAGAAAGAGATGATTAGTGGATTCGTAAAACCAATCACAATTCATCTTTCAGCCGTTCTTCCTCTCGCCCAAGTAAAAAAAAGCTGAATGAAAACTGACTCAGTCCCTGGTTGGGCGCCATAATCTATGTAACATTTTGTGTAGAGAAGTGAAGAACGTATGAATGAGCTTTCTATTTTCTGTAGAAATAAAAATCAGTAGAGAAACAAAGTAAATCCGAATATAACATTACCAGGTCCTTTACTTTTCGTAAGTATTGAGAAGAGAAATAATTACTTAATTAAATTCTATTTCTTAACGTCTGTGTAAGGCGGAATTAGAAGTTTTAAAACGTCACTAGTTTTCACGCGTAGTGTAACAATTAACATGCGTGAAGAGGAGGCGATTTTTACGATAGTGGCGCCCCAGTTTACTGAACTGGTGAACCATTGACTGAAAATGCTTACAGCAAACACTAATGGTATGACATCACGCCAAATTAGCTGTCTTTTTAATTACCAATGGATATTCAGAGAAAGTAGCCAGTTTGTAGATAGCCTGTGTAATTCACTATTTCAAGATTTTATTAATCGATAGCTCAATTCCTGTTTTTGACAGGCAACAAAATGTTTGACTTCGATTAAAATTACGACATCCATCCTTTTGGGAAAGTACATGACCAATTTATTGATAGCATGTATGAAGCCGTAAAAAGTTTCGTAATTTTTACATTGCTCTAAGTGTGAATGTTAAACCCCATTTCGGACCAGTCATGGTAAATAGGTTAGCAACACTGAATGTTGGAAATTTTTAAGGGTGGGTTTGAACCCCACAGACGTGATTGTAGGTTATCGACGAATACTTAAGCTAAATGTGGTGCATGAACATTAAACAGAATAGAAGCCTTTGGGAATCGGTTGGCAACACTGACTAGTAGGATGCCTGAGGGATATGAAACACCACAATTGTGTTTGCAAGTTGTCGAGAAGTATTCATACCAAATCTTGCTGAAGCATGTTAAACGGAATAGTAGCCTTTGCGAAATTTGAATAATATAATGAGGTGGCAACACTGGTAACATAGGTACATGAAGTTCTGGAATCCCCGCGGTTGTTTTTCTAGGATATCGAGGAATAATCATGATAAGTTTGGAGCAGATACATTGAATTGTGTAAATACGCTTTTACAACAATTCAGTTTTGTCATAAGATGGCAACATTGACAAGTGGGGGAGCATTAGGGCTGGCAATTCCCACAGTTCTGTTTGTAGGGCATCTAGGAGTATTCGTGCTAAATTTCGTGGTGGTACGTTCAACGGTTTAATAGCCTTTACATAAGAACGAGTTCCTCTTATTCTCACCAGAAATCATGATATTACTAAACTGTAGAGTCATGTACAGTCAGTTACAGTAAGATTTTGAACAAGAACAGGAAAATTATGATCACGCTAGATCACAGAGAAATATATTTTTATTCAATATAAAATTTCAATTCCTAAATTTTACAAACAAAATATTTAATTTCGATCCCAACAATGAACAAGTATTGTGTTAATCCACTGTAAAAGTTCACAAGGCATAAAAGGAGGAAGTTTAAGATAATTGTAATGATGACAAGCGACGCAGTCAGAAATGGTAGTGGCGGAAGTCATGGGGTTACAGAGAAAAGAGAGAGAGAGAGAGAGAGATGTTGGTTCATATCCAGTCAACTGCCTTGAATTTTGCTAGATAAGTAAAAATGACAGGTCAGACTAACACAGAATCCACGAGTGAAGGCATATTTGCATTTTAAATGTACGTTTGTTGCATTAAGCAGTAGCATCTCGCGGAGAAAGATGGAACTAGAGATGCAAAACATAGTCGGAGATACACTCGGGAGAAAATAAGAGAGAGAGAAAGAGAGAGAGAGAGAGAGAGAGAGTAACAGCAGATTTTCACTTTGCTCCGTCGGCACAATCTTCTAAAAATTCTCCCAGCGTCAGCACAAAAAAAAAAGAAAGAGAATCTAGAGTTGGGATGAAAAGTGTTTTCGGAGAGGGTTGAGAAAACTACGTAACGAGAAATGGTGCTAGGAAATATGAATCCCTCCCTCGCTCCGTCTTTCATGTTCCCTGGTTTCCTCTGAAAAACACGTTTAGCTATGCTGTTCCTTAAATTTCCTGCATACACCAACGCCATATCCTGTGCTAAGAATACTTAATAAGAATTAAGACAAAAAAGTAAACCAAGAAAAACAAAAAAAAAACTAATAACTTATTTTTAAAGTAGAAACAACTTGGTTGGAGAGATGTTGAAACTGACTCTCTCTACTTGTCATTTTCAATTGTTTTTCATTCTAACTTAAACAGCATTATTTTGAGTTCTGTTTTTCTTAAAGGACAAAGACAAAGAAATTATTTATTTCTGGGTTATTGGACGTGGAAGGGGAAAGAAAATGATTGAAGAAAAGATACGGATTCTCTTAATGTAAAATAACTTTACAAAAGTACAAGTATAAATAATTCTTGGGTTAAATACAAAACAAATTTTAAAAAAAACTTTTTTTGAGCTTACTTCTTTTAAAACTTGCCTTGAAATTTAATAAACTACTGCTGCTAACGAGAGGCTAGGCAGTTATAAAAAACAAAGTGGTGCTAAAAAAAACTTCATATTCGGTTCAAAGCATCAAATTTATGTAAAATGAGTCCATGCAATTTGAGATACAGCAATAATGTGTGTCATATGAAGTGACTGTCTCAGGTTGGGAAGATGTAGGTAAATGAACTGTTAATGAAAATAACAATAGCTATAAATGGTATTGTAAAAAATAATTACAGTAGAACTCGGTTATAACGACATCCATAGGACTTGCATAAATTGTGTCGTTATAACTGCATGTCATTGTACCCGAGGTTTATGCGATTATGAGGAATATGTTGGCACCACAGAATACCTGACGCTATAGACGAGGTGTCGTTATAACCGAGCTAACTGTATGCGTAAGGAATACACCAGTCCAACAGCTAACCGTGTGTCAAGGGAGTACCAGTCCGACAGCTAACTGTGTACGTACAAGGTTGAATTAGGTAGCACACCAATCCGACAGCTAATTGTGTGTGCAGGTTAAGGAGTCGCACACCAGTCCGACAGCTAACTGTGTGTGCTGGGGTTTGAAGAAGCACACCAGTCCGACAGCTAACTGTGTGTGCTGGAGAAGGTAGAGGAGAGAGGCGACCACTCTGGTGAGTGATGAATTATAAGGTTGCATTCCGTTTTTATAGCCCTCCATCAGTGTGGTCCTCCAAGCTCCTCCTCCAATTGTGGTGGCTCCATCTGTTGACTCTTTGATGAACCTCGTGTTGTCGTCTGCTTGTTGTGTTGCACTGTTTATTTACATTGCGTCACTTGTTTTACACATGTTGACTATTGGTAGTACTCACGCTACTACAACGTTTACGCTGCGAATGTGAAACTCGTGCTTAAACACGGGGAACATTACAATATTGAAAACCGCAGTTAGGGAACTAACCTATTGTGTTCAATAAATAAATATGTCCTCGCTTTCTGAAAATTGATCATTTCGTCACCCTACTTATTATTTTCACTTCTCATATTTCCTTTCTCAACAGAGTTCGTTTCCTATATTTCTACACAATACATAAACCTCCGAATTCCTTTCTTCATATCTTATTCATGTTCCACTTCATTCCCTTCAAACTCCGTCTACACTGAACCCTACCAATATACAGCCCCTACACTTCTTATTTAGATATTCTACTATTACCATATTTTGCTGCTGTATCTCATTTTACTCTCTTATAGGCTTAACTGTATTTTGTAATGCATTATCACCTTTCACTTTTTTATTTTATTCTATCAACATTTCACGTTTTCAGAGAGCCATAAGGCTATTTAACTAACTACCTTCTACGACTGACATAACTCGCTAGCTTATCTCTGCAGTGACCATTGTTTACCATTGGATTCTATCCTTGACCTCGAAGATTCCTTCTAATACTATCATTCCAAGGACGCCAACTACAATAGAATATAATCTTCGTTTCTCCTCCATCCCCTTAGTACATGACCTGCCCATCTTAGCGGTCCAGATTTCATTATTCTAATATCGTGCGGATCATACTGTCTGTCAAGTTCTTCGTTATGTATGTGGTCTCTTCTTTAGCCGGGGTCTTTTAAATTGTTCTACTCATCAATGGGATAAATCAACATTATTCATTTATACCAGTACAAATTAAGCTCTTTAATATCTGTTCTTATGTGACTAAGCCCCAAATGTAGGATGTGAAGAGGAAATTAATATATAGCTGTGATAATTCTATTTCATAGGTGCCACATGTTACGCTTGAGATCTCTAAAGCGAAAGCTACAGGTACCAAATTTGACATACAGATCTCACCTCATGAGCATTTTTTTTGGCAGGGAAACAGGAAATTACGTAGAAGCTCTACAGTGAAAATAATATTAGAAAATCGTAGATCACACCCAGATAGCATACTAGCTTGCAACAAAGTTGTCAGTCACTTGCTTTGATCTTGTCAAACTTAATATTGTATTTAACCTAATATAAACAGGCATGAAACAAATTTGTTTCAACAACATAAATGGCTTGATTATTATAACTAACCTAATTCAAGCTTGTTGGAACAAGCACTTATGCGAGGAAGCTTGTGTAACTTATTTAATTGAATTATGTTTCGTTACACTTTCGTTGTCGTCTCAATGCGATGAAGTCCCAGGACTGTTTCGCCCTAGGCTAATATTCGCTAACTCCTACCTGTTTCACCACAGGCGTTTCTTGCGATCTGAGGAACTAAGAGCGCTTGGAAAGCGAAGTATAGCATGCGACTCCGTGGTCTGGTGGCTACAGCATCAGATTGATATGCCAGTGGACCTCTGTTCGATTCACATCCAAAGCAACGTATTTATTTTTTTTAAAAAGTATGGTATGTTATTCTTTCTTGTCCTGTCAAGGTTATTTGAACCTTGATTCTTGTAAACCATACTGCTTGATTCAACACGTGAATTACAGTAAAAAAATGTATAAGATATCGGTGATATGAGCTCGTTGAATTAGTTTCCCATTTATCAGTTGTAAACATCGAACTAAGACTGATGTCACTTCGCAGATAGTTCAAGCTAAACTAGCTTACTGGGATAGGCTGTATCTTCAAGAGTACCAATATAAAAGCTATTGAAGGTCGCTAAATGTACACATCCTGCCGCATTGAACGGCTCATGGCCAATACATATGTCCTTGCTAACAGAATGTTAATAAAATTTGAAAACACAACTGATTAGAGAGTAAGAAGTTGTTTATTATAAAATATCAATTATTCACTTTCACATTTATCGACATTTCTTTGAACCAGTTATCCTTGTTTACCAATTTGCAAAATGTTTTGTGTTCAGCGTGTAACAGTTAGACAAACAAGATAAACTGAAAGCCTATTCATTATTCGTTCTAGCAGCTTCATCTGTTAACAATTGGTTTAAACACGGATCAGTTTTCGTTTGGCGTTTTCAATGCTATTGTTTCTCCCATTGAACCAAACTTTACACAGTTTTGGTAACGCACAGAAAAAAAAATTAGGCTTAATTTAGTTACAGCTAATTATTTCGTTTAGAGAAGTACACTTTGTTTGACGAGTGTACAAAAAGGCTTTTGACGCGTTAAAGTACCAAAGTATAATAGTTACCCCGCAAATGAAAAGGTAGGTAGTGACTTAAAACGCCAAAAGCACCAACATCAATCGGACAGCGAAATAAATACACGTTTGTAGTTAAGAAAGACTACAGTAGTGTGAGTCATTGCTTGTAAAAACTACGTTATGTGAGGGTATTTAGGAAAGTTTGCTTGTTAATGTTGACATGAAATTAACTTATCATATTTCATTGTTCTTGTAGCGCATACATTTGCCAATTGTTAAAATTATATATATATATATATATATATATATATATATATATATATATATATATAAATTATTATCAGCACAATGTGTTGGTAATATATCTGGATTATTTAAATATCTTATACTTCCGGTTATAAGCAATAGAATCAAATACATTCTACATCACAATGGTTGAGTACCTAGTTGAATCCAACCATATGTGAAAATAGTTACTCCTAAATCTTTCGCACAGGATCTACCCTGGTAACCATAAGAGTTCTGTTCTCTTATGTCGTTATAATAAGAAGCTGAGGTGAGGCCAAACTGGAAGGATAGGGGATATTGTCCTTTGGGTAATGGCGACGCCAGGATAAAAGTCCGAGGGGGGCTACTACAATAATTCATTGTAAGAAGTCTGGGAGCTGACGTATGTTTATGACATTATAATAAAAAAAATCCTGATAAAAATGGAGGCTACATGGAGACCTAAAGTAGATTTTAGAAGAGCTTGAGTCGCCATTAGACTTCTCTAACACCGTCTCTGACCTTGGGATCATTTGATAAAGTTCACTACATTAAGATCACCACAATCTACATTCATTTGTATTTAGTGTGACTTCCTGCACTTTGTACGGTCACATCCAAATGTTTCGGGGTTTTTATACGCAGTGATTCCGCCAGACCCCCTTTTGGCGGGGTGTCAATCCCCCCAAATTCTCCGGAATACTCTACTAACTTCAACATTTTTACGGCCAAAACTCGATAGAGAATCTTCACTTTGATTTTACATCCCGTAAATTGAAAATCCTGACGGAATCCCTGTTTACACTGAACCCTTTTTGTTACATATAACAGTGGACCAACTGAGCCGCCGTAGCTCAGTGGTAGAGCGTTGGTATAGCATTAGATCATGGGTTAGATCCTAGCGGCCGACCATCCTGACTGAGGTTCCTCCACGGTTTTTCTTCAGTGACACCAGGCAAATGCCAGGATGGCACCTTCAACATAGGCCCTGACCGATACCTTCCCAAATACTTTCCCCTCCCGTATCCCGGCCTGAGCCTTAGATGCTTAAAAGCCATAAATAAAATTCAATTTAATTGAATAACACACACAGTATTGTTTTTATAGAGTCGAAGAATATTTATGTCAAATTTGTTCCGCATGAATTAAATGATATAGAAAATATTATCCATACAAATATACACATTGGCTTTTATATACTGATTAGTAAAACTTATTTCGTTCTGTTTCGCGAAAACTTTGAACTTTGAAAAAAGTCCTAGAAGTCATTTTGCTGAAAACGCACTGTTAAATCCCATATAAGTGGTAAATATTTCATGTCCTTTGCGATTAGATATTATACCAAGTTTCAACTTAAAATTAACATGTACCATTATTCATTCCTCTTTAACACCTTCTCAGCAAAAGAAGAATCATGATCCCCTGATCAGAGTTCTTACTCCTTGAAAAAATAATCTATAGAACTAGAAAAAGAAAAAAAACAGAAGCCCTGCCTCAGTAGACGTGATAAACAGTCTTAGACACAGACACACTCAAAGAGAGAGAAGAGATCGAAGGTAGCGGTAGGGTACCAAAGAGAATAAAGAATGAGCTAAAATTAATCAAACCCTTAGAACCTATAGAACTAATTGAAAGATACTCCAAAAACCTTTCATCACTAATGAAAACAAAACAAAGAAAAATGTCGATGGATAAAACCATACACTCTTACCCTAATAGCAAGATTTAAGAAAGAAGACGGTTAAGATACAGGATTAATATGCTTCTGCATGTAATATACTTGGATTATAATGTACTTAATTCCGCTTAGCATAGTGTAAAATATAGTAGACTAAATTGCTTTTATATTCTCTGAACCGTTGTTAAGATTTCCAGCATAAGTAAATTATAATATGCACAAGAGATGGCGCGACTTTATTTCTTTCTATTTTGAAGGGAAATTATGTATACTTGTGCATTTCTAATATTCTCTCATAATCACTTTCTACAAAATTCTTGTTCATATTTAATTTCCTAGATGTCGTTGGTAACAACTCGTTTACTCACATTTGGATCAAACACCTTTTCAAAATCTAGCCTTACAATTTATGGATTTATGTGTATTCTTAGTAGCTGACTTGGTGAAGGTATTATTAAGCTAACCTCTATCAGTAAGACGCCCCGGGTTATATCACTGTTCCTGCCTCTTCTGTTGAACCGCATATTAATACATTCTTATTTGTAAACAAGTTGCAGCTGCGATTGTATCGCAAAGGCTCTGGTCCCTTGATAGCATTTTAGCCACACAACCATTAATTCTAATAAAATAGACTGGTAACACTGATAACTGCTGTACTTAGGTACGGGAATACTCAAGGTACTTTTCAGTTACGTCGAATATTGATTTATACTAAGTTTGGCACAGCTAAGTATAACTGAATGGAAGCAATTTAAATACATGATTATTGTTTGAAAATGGATTTCTAACACTGAACTACTGCACTGGTTAAGATTATTCTGCCCGCTCTGAGATAATCAAGACATTTCCAACGACACCTCAGGCACGAGTGTCGTTGGATTCATTTTATTTTTATCTTTATCTTTACCTCAGGCACGTCTCTACATAATAGGGTTCATGATGATATATTTTTAGGCATGAGTTTGCAACACTGAAAACGAGGTTCCTGAGGACGGCAACACGCAGAGTATATTGCTCTTCTGTCAAATAATATGTATGCCAAGTATGGTGCTGCTATGTCTAAAGTAACGGAAACAATTTGAAAAAAATATATAGAAAATAGGTTAGCAACACTGGAAAGTGGGGTACGTGGAAACGTAGACCCATTCAGTATTTTCCCATCGTCTCGAATAATGTTTATGCCAAGTTTGGTGGAGCTAGGTCTAACTGAATGGAAGGAATTTGAATAATTATTTATTTTCTAAAATTGGGTTTGCAACACTGAAATAAATACTGCACGAATCAAGACGATTCTAGCGGCACTATGTTAGTCAAGACCTTTCTAACGACAGCTTACACCTTCTAGTTCCTGAGGTTTAATTTCGAGACACGGACGGACGGGCGGACAACTTGAGTGGGAACTGAAGGTCCCTTTTGCTATAGCTTTTCAATCAAGGGGCCTAAAGGAAACACTAGTTCACATCTTTGCACACTTAACGAGTACAAAAGTAAATAGAACTATTTTGAGGTGTGCAAAACGTTTGAATAAAAATATACAAAAAGTGTACAGTTTTTTGGTATCAGTGTGTGGCTGTCCACAACGATATCGAAACTAAAAACTCAAATCTTTCACGACCGTGTCGCTGGAGATGATAGGTTGAATAACGCCAAGGTTATGGCGATACCCGTTACGGAATTACAAGGGTGCTAATTTATAAATTCCTCCAATGTACAGGATCAGTCAGAAATATGGCTACACGTTTAAATTAAATGTAATATCTTACTGTGTATTGTAGAAAGAAGTGGTGGGTGGTATATTAAACTTGAAACTTTGTTTGTTTTTGCAGGTAAGAGTCACGTGCCTCAATTGACGTCACTAACCAAAATGGCGCTGAACATGCAGCAGCAAGTTACCGTACCGTCGTAGCATGGGATGAAAACTACGGATGTTGGTTGCAGAAATGGCATTTTCTGATGAAGCTCTGTTCAGCGTTAATGGAGAGAAACGTTCCAAACTCGGATCAGTCACAGTTTGGGCAATGATCGGACTGAATTGATTGTTAGGAATGCAAACCTTGAACGAAACTCTTAATGGTGAACGGTACTGTGCAATCCTTAATGAACGTGTAATGCCAGTAATGAAAAGTGTTCAACACGAACATTGTTTTTTCCAGCATGATGATGCACCACACCATTTAACTATAGCGAGGGAAATTTTAAACGGCTAACTGCCAAACAGTTGTGTGGGAAGGAGAGGACCGATAGAATGGCCATAACGATGTCCTGATCTCACATCCTGTGACTATTAGTTGTGGGACTATTTGCAGAAAGTTTACGCTCAGAAACCGCGAGATAATGAGATGAAGAACACACAGCAATTAAGGAAGAAATTCTTGATATTCCGGTGTCCATATATCAGGAAGCAATGTGTTAGTTTCCAAAGCATTGTCGATTATACTGTATCGTAAACAGCGAGCAGTTTGAGGGAGTCAAGTGAATCGATATTGTTGTCTATCGTTAGTCTGAGACATTGCCTTTTAAATAATATCATATCTGTATCCATAATGTTGTCATGTGATTAAATGTGTATAATGACATGTGTAGCCGTATTTCTGACTCACCCTGTACTTACAACATTTGTATATAATAATGTTATTTCAGTTAAAGTTAAAATACTCTATCATAGATGTCGCTAGTTTTCTACATTTTGAAATACATATTGTTTTCAATGTACGTTATTTTTTACAAAAAAATATTTATTTCAAGTATTTGTAAATATTTAATGATAACAGCTGAAAGAAGTAAGTTTTACAACTTTAAGTCTAAACTTAATTTCTTTTGTGACAATAAAAGCAGATAGAGAAACTTCCTCAGAATATTTCTTAACGAAAGTAGATCGGTTTCACATTTCAAGACAATAAACTATGATCCTGGTTGATGTGCTATCATTAAATCAATGAATAGAGAATAAACTTGATGGTAGCAATAAACAAATGTTGAATAAGAAATTGAGTGTGGACGCAAATTTCTAGTTCGAGAACTTTCAAATAATAGTGGAAGAAGCTGGGCAAATGATGTAAAGCGATTCACACCAACTACACGACCAATTCTACCACCCCACTCGAGAACATATCAAGAAGTGAGAGATCTGAGCTGCATACAGTCGCAGAATTCCTGGAAGTATCGCTGGATCTTGAGATTCCCTTATAGCGTTCCTGTCAAGAGTGCTTAACACATTCAGTCTAGATAATAATACAAGGAAAAAGGTTTGGTAAAAAGAACAAACAAAAAAGGTTTCTGGCGACTAAATCGCTTGGCCAATATAGCATCAACTAAACGTTTGGTCACCGGCACAAAAATATTTTGTTAATTTTTTTTTTGGTCAATGGAACAAATTGTTTGTTCAGAACGACGTAAAAACTTATACAAGTACTGTTGACCAAATGATGACAGTTCAATCATCAGTACCACATTATGTGTAAACAGGCAAATATTTGATAGAACAAAAACATTTTGTTGGAAGTACTGAACAGTGTAATATGGCAGAAATAACCAAACACTTTTGTATTTGGTGGAAATGAACAACGGTTTGCTTGGTTTGAAAAATATTCTGGATTGGATTGTGCATTGTTTTAGTTCAACTCACCAAATACCATTTTGAACTAACATACACAGATCTAAATTCTTTAGAGCAGAAATATATATATACAAAGAAAAATTCATAGGTGAAATACAACATCTAGATGCGGCACCTGACATTACCTGAGATGACCAGTATGTACAAAAGTAGTTTGCGACCATGTATAAAAGACATACACGGTACTTCGAAACTCCTTTGAGTGCGTAGTTTTTATTTTTAAAACTACACATTTTTGTTGAAAATTTGACTTTGTAAGAAATATGTTACACTGAAAAAATATATATTCAATTAATGTTGTAACAAGAGTAGGCGCCTTGAATGTTATTACAACATTTGCTATACTGTATTACGGTCCAGTTTATGTCCAATACATCTGGAATACCGTTACATAACATTCCAGAGCGTGTTCTAACAATATTCCAGTCGTCTAGTTGTTTTTATCAATATTTACATATAATTTTTTTCAGTGTACAGTATCACTGATTTCATCTTCACGATGCTGTGAAGTGAAATTCAAGAGCTTATAGGAATCTGTTCTTTTAATTGTTCCATTTTTCTGGGATTGAAATTAATTTTCGTATATTGTAAATCCAAGCCATAATTAAACATAAAATGATTAAAACAAATAACTTACTTCAACCCAATTAACAGGGATAGATTGCATGTAGTGATTGAACCAATGGACAAATAAGCAGTTACCATATTTACCAAGTGGTTGAAACATTTTGCATTTCTTTCGTTTGTGTGATAATTGATCCAGTAGGATTTTCTCTACATAAGTTTGATAATTACTACTACTCGAATTCTAATTATGAAAATTGTCTTCATTCTTTGCAAAAATTACTTATTAATTAAAGATAATTACTTCATACATATCCACATTACATCCATAGTGAATGAGGAATAGTGCCATGTACTATGGTCCCCTACTAAATCAGTCATCATCCCTCTTTGGTATGACGCCACACTGGTTTGAAGACTCAAACGTCTCAGGCCACGTTTTTCACTGTCTTCATGTTAACTAATTTCTCCTCTGCCAAAACGTTCTATAATTTGGGAAAACTGGTAATGTGAAGGTGCAAGGTCCAGGCTATACAGTGGATGTATTAACAACTTTATTCCTTGTTACTGTTGATCTTTTGTCATATGTCTCTCGACACGTGGTTTTGCGTTGTCCAATTGGAGAAAATGCCTCCTTCTGTTGATAAGTGTTGAAGCACGTAGCTATAGCAGTAAATTCAATATGGTTCACAGTCTAGGACCTGACAATCAGGTACTCGATCGTCAATATTCCATTCAACACAGAGCATTGCTTTCTTCTAAGCCGCCTTATCTAGAGAACGATCTATGCTATTTGATCTAGCTGAAGGCGCTGATAACTGGTGTCTGGAAATTGAAAAAAAAAACACTTTTCATTGCAGTGACGAGTCATGTCCAAATTCGTATGGCACATGGATTATGCAACTGTCACTTGTCCACATGTCTTTTTTGGTGTTTGGTTGTGGACTGGCTTTAATTTGAAGGATGTCTGGCCTGACATCAAGATCATGGAAAGCGGTGGTTGTAGTAATACCTATTGTAACGATGCCATAGTAATTTTGAGCACCTGTTTCCGCGAAACTATGTATATATTTTTTAAATTTCTTCAAAAGAGCTTTTTTTATCTTAATTTAATATAAATAATCGCCTCCCGAAGTTCGACCCATTATTTTAGGGACACCCTGTATATATAGCTAGTACAAAATATTAGTTTATTTTTATAGTAAGCAACATTCTTCAAATTTTCGTGTCATAATAATTACGAGATATTTTAAGTTGTTTTTTCTTGCTACTTTGTGATCAATCTAAGACCAAATCTAACGAAAACTCAGTTTAAACTGTAGGTCCTGTCCCTATAATGTAAATTCCACACGCAAGGATTCAATTATAAAACTACAATCTACGTTAATTATTTTTGTTATTAAATAAGTCTTGAAAACAGATAGTATTTCCGTTATTACCTAGCAAAGAGCGAAACTAGAGATTAAGGTTTCTAGAATATAAATAAAGAAAATATGAAAATTTCTTTTGCATAAATCAACTAACAGAGAAGAGACTTTTCAGCTTTAATTAAAGAACTCTTTGAAGCTGATCAAAACATAACAAAAAAAAATATAAAGAGAAAGATCTCAGAAAGAACAGGGAGAGAGAGTGAGAGAGGACAAAAAACACGAATGAATCATAACAAGATACTGAGAAGTAAAAAAAAAAAACAAAGAGGCTTTATTTTGGAAAATTCGCTCTTTGATTTTGTTCATAGCAAAGAGAAAGAAAGTAAGGAAAAGCAAGAAAAATTAAAGGTTGAAGCACATAAATCGTTCAGAAAAGAAAAATGGACAATCTTACGAAATCTGACAGGTTTCTTTTTATAAAAACGTGACTCAAGCTGGGTTACGAAAGGAATAAAAATTAGATCAAGTAAGTAAAGAAAAAAAAAGAAAAAGAAAATGAGGAAAATAATAAACAAACCTGTTGGGAAGAAGAGAAAACATAGCAAAAGGGGAAAAGATAATAACATTTCAGAGAAAACAAGAAAAAAACTATAAAAAAAGTAAGAAAGAAAATAAGAACAAAGTCTTTAGAACTTCTGTTATATCTCATTCGTCACAACACTAGAAAGAGAGACATCTGGTAGCGGAAAAAAGAAACAGAAGGCTTATTTTATGTCCCATTTAAGAGGCTTACGTTTCCCCCCTTCAAATACAGAGAGTGTGAGAACAAGATTGGGTAGATTTTAACTGTCAAGAAAAAAAAAGAGGGGAAAACAACTAGTGTGTCTTCTAGAAAATATATAAAAAGAAAAGTATTTTCCTTTGTATTGATCTTTTCAAGACATTAAATTACATGCTTACGTGAACAAATAAAAAAAAAAACATGAGAAATATAAAAAGAAGTCATGGCTTCAAAAATAAAATTTACCAAAAAAAGAAACTTTTGGTCAAAAGCAGCTACTATCATTCAAGTATGGATCTAACTGAACTCCTTTGGGAAATGAATGTTTTTTTTTATTGAAAAGCCTTCAAATTCTGCCCCAAAATGTTTGTCAAGGTCTTATGTTCTGTTTATATTAGATTTACCATCATCGTAAATCTTTTACTGCTCATAACGGCAGGTACTTGGAAGAAAAATTCATCTTTACCATTCGTTCTAGCATTCCACTGTTACTTTTTCCCTTACAACATGTCCCCCTCAACTAACATTCAAATATCTTATATATATGGTGAGCGAAAATATTTAAAAACAACACTCAATTCCTTATTATATCTTCATAAATATTGATCACTGACTCAAGGCTAAAAAAAATGTTCTAAAAAGACACCTCTTCGTATTGCATTGTTGTGTTCCTTAGACTTCTTATTCGTAACGAAAGTCTGAATTGAATCACAGGCTTTACGTAATTATAAAACCCAAGAATGCATTAAATTTAGCTAAAAGCATCAATCAGTCAAATTAATTGGGAAATAATTTAGTTTCCGTGGGTGGTGTATATCCATCCACACACCAATCACATTCAACTTGACAAAAGAAAATCATTGAGACGAATATTGGCTATTTCCGGTTCATAGTCCATAATTTAGTTTCCGCGAGTGGATATACCCAGCCACTCTAAACAGACAATATGTGCATCTATCGACTCAGATTAACAAAAGGACACGATGGATACTCATATTGGACCCACATCCGGAAACTACATAACATTACGGACTATGAACCGGAAGTGGCCAATCAGAAATGGCCAGTTTGGGAATCAATTGGTTTTTTTTTTCATCAATCTGGCTTGAGTGATATACATATTGTATGGGCAGAGTGGCTGGATATACCCTACTACAGGAAACTAAATGATTCCACATTAATTTATTTACAAGTGTGAACACAAGGCTTTTAATGCAATAATTCTAAACATAGGAACCCTTGAATACATTCATTCAAATAAGCAAACCTCAAATTCACCCGACCTAATCATGGCTCATTTAACGTTTATCTGAAAAACGCATGGATTAACGGCAACCTGATTGACACAAATGTCACAAGTGTTGCCTACCTCTCTGGCGTTCGCATCAGCAATTAGAATCGTCCTTGCTCGAATCTTTAAACTTTCAAATCTAAAAATTACTTATGTTAAAATAAATCAACAGATAAATAAATGTTCGACTATATTATTTTTATTTTATATAAATTTGATTATCCCGGATATCGCCTGGATTATTCAAAATCGTTTTAGATTATATTAAGTTTTGTTGCGTCACATGAACTTAACCATTATTAACTAGTTATAATGATTGAAAATTCTCAAAATAAGTCCGAATTTTTTTACTCCAATAAGGCCGATTGGAGAATCTCTCGGGGGGAGCGCGCAACTTTAGGGTAGCTGGACTGGAAAATGTCCAGGGGCCCCCACTCGATTCAAGAGTCCATCCGCAACACGTTTAATATTTCCTTCCAGGAAAGAGTTCTTAATATGTAATCAGCAGCCGATTGGAAGGTTACAATTTGAAGAATGAACTTATTAACTAGCTGTCTTTAAAAGTGGAGAGCAGAATAGTAAATAGGACTTCTCTATAATAGTGGATACCATCGAAGATTAAAAAGAGATCGGTAGCGTAACGTTTATGCTAACTGCGTAATCATGGAAAATAACACAATACAGCATTGAAAATTAATTAAAGATTTTCATTTGTTTTGTGCAGTGGAAGACAAGTCAGCATCACATATAGGTAATGAGATCTTGATTATAAGAGAGCTCCTCTGAAGGAATGGATACGGATACGATGGAGTCAGCAACATGAGTGATGTTTACAATATGGTTCAAAAGATATTACGAAATATGGAGCCACAAAGGATTGATGCATATTGCGCCACCCATAAATCTTATAGTGAATGACGCAGTGGCAGAAATTGAAGACATGAGAATTTAATCGACGTGGTCTAACACCTGTATTGTGGTGTGGGGACACCATCAAGAGGTGTAAGTGTTTTCTCCAGTGCGAATTACAGAAATGCAATTATAAAGAAACGTGTCCAATTAGATGGGTCGGATCATATGACAGAAAAAGAGCTTGGTGACAATTTTGTCTATCTGCAAGTAGAACGAAAAACAAGAAGTTGAAGCATTGAAAAAAAAACACCCATATGGTATTATAACCTCGTTCGCTTGATTTTCCAATACAAAATATTCCAGTCAGTCATTGTCTTGTCAAACGAAAGGGAAGGTTTGACAAAACGGAGAGATCGTTTAGAACAGGAAGGTGTGCCCCGGCTCAGACTGATGGTGCCATCAACAAGATGAGAGCTGAAAAGCATTCTGATTAGTTGATTACTATACAAAAACTATAGTCAATTAAATCTACACCTGCCCGTTTTTGTACAACTTTCCCCTACTTGAATCGAAAAGCATAAATTTATCAAAAGCAGTAGAACGTCTACAAAAGTTCTTTGAAGAACTGATCAATTATGGAAATGACTTTGAAGAACTGAAGGAGGTTAGCTATTCCATTTAGTCTGAATTTCTTCGTAATTATGATGGAGAAACTGTGACACCACTACGACAAACTGTCTCAAGGCAAACGGTTTCTTTCTTCGCATTCTGGATGTGATAAGACAAATCGTTTCAATGGTTTTGTGTGAAGTGGTATCCAATTTTAGTGTGCTGGTACCTATCTCTGTAAAATTGAAGTGACGTTGATCTCTTGTATAAAATTGGAGTTTGCAGTTAGCTCAGTTACATAAACCATTTAAGTATACAATCGACTCTTACCAGTGATATCTTAAAAGTGATAACAATTAGTGAGGTAACTTCTCTGTTGATAGTGAAAAATCAATTCAATTTATTCAGTTTTCCGGAAGTTTGTAGATGTCAAGTCAAAAGCAAGAAGGAATGAATTTTAAGGGATGGAAAATACTATGTAAGGTTTTCCTTATAAATTATATTTAGAGTTGTATATTTTTTAATACGTAGCTACTAAAATTAATTTAGATATTATGAACAATGTATGTAGATGTCTCTTAGAAATAAAAATGGGGCCCACTATAAGAGTTTGCCAGGAGCCTTCAAACTTCTAGTTACGCAACTGATTGCAAATATTAGATAGAAAAATACTGAATTCATTTTAAGGTTTCTAGGTCAATTCAAATGCAATAATATTGAATCAAAATACTGTAATTATTAAATTGCACATTATACTAATAACCAAACATGTACTTACACTTTCTTCAGGTTTTCAAACCTACGTACAGATGGAGACAAGATCACAACTTACCTATGCATAAAAAGAGAAAGATATTTTAATTAATATTGCAAGTGTAATGTAAGACTAACTAAGTAAACGTATTAAGTAAATATATTTTTCTTAAGTTCAATAATTGTTTTACGTAAATTAATTCTTTAACAAATATAATTCCGTTTTTCAAATAATCTAAATATATTCTTGAATGAATCTAATAATGTTCTTGAATTTGCAAACCAAAACCATTCAGAAGATTAATATCGCATTGAATTCAGCAATAATACGTTTTACAGACTGGTGCGATAATTGGAGACTTAAAATCAATCCAAATAAAGACTCAAGCCATTGTTTTCATTCTACCAAATCGCAGTACGCGTGTCTATCGAAATCTTCGCGTACGCCGTTCGCCAATTCAACCTTCCAAAACTGTCACTTATCTTGGAATCATATTTGATCAACACCTGACATGGCGACCACGCTTAAATCATATTGTATCCAAGCATATAATAGGTTTATTCTTCTCAAAAGGCCAACCGACACAAGTTGGCGTCTACAATCAAAAACTGTACTAAACACTTATCAAGTGTTCCTACAGCTCGTACTCACTTATGGCTTTACCACCTGGTTTTCAGCAGGCTTGTTTTTCTATCACAAACTGAAAATACTAGAAAGACACGCACTGAGAACAGCATTCCGCATCAAATTACCCAACCCAACAGCAGAACTGTATGGCCGTACTCCTTTCCCACATATCCTGTATCCTCTTGAACAGCTCCGACAGTCAAGGCATAGAATCTCACCATCCATTACTTTTCGAAACACTAGACGATATAGTCGCTGTACAGACCAGAATAACCTTAGTCCACACCCCTATCTGTCTTCTCTTTTCCCTCTATCATCACACCATTCCCCCGGATCATGACATCCTTCTGAACTTCCATCTCCCAAACACCTCACCATGCATAGCATCATCATATCTTGCACAGTAATATTCATCTACTTACAGGGTCCATACTGTGTCTCATCAGTTCAGAGTAACCCCTGAACAGAAGATAATCCAGCATTCGTCTAACTAACACAATCCACGTGTTGTGACGTCAAAGAGCACCTCATCTCCATGATCATCATTTACCTAAGACAACCATAACAGTATGATTATGAGGCAAACTGATAATGTACAGATTATTGAAACTGAGAAAATAAAGGAATGAAACCACTTTGCCCATCCACAAATCCTTGAAATCTCCTTCTTCTTTTGCTATCCCTTTCCCAATAGAGGGCGTAACCCTCTGCATGGTTCCTAACTGCGGCTAGGAAATTAAAAAAAAACACTTGAATTTACAGAAATATTTAATTTCAGCATTAAAAGTGAAACTATGATTCTCCAGCTCATTTAAACAAAATTGATTTAATTTGAAAACTACAGGGAAAGAATTTACTTTGTCCATCTTTTGCCCAAATTTAAATAATCTGTTTGTTCATTGAACGACCTTTTTAACAAGCTATCTTGTATGTTTGTTTATAACAAGGAAAGTTTTATTTAATGTGCACATATACGTAATGCTGATTGTGAACTTTTAGAACGCTCCGCTGTATTCTTTTTCTCTGATGTTCATTTGTTCTTATCGTAAATGAAATTCGAGATGTTTCTTTTCATTTAGTAAATCACGACTATCCTTAACGCGGGTGACTCTAGCAATTAATTGGTACTACAGAAACGAAACTCTAACAGGGTTGCCAGTACACTAAAATTTAAACATAGTAATGATTGATTTTAGCAATTTTCTGCCACATTATATACATTTACACTTGAAGAAAACTTTAGTAGTAGCAATCGCCTTCGCCTATCTTTGTTCCTCCATTCTTAGAAGTGTAAAATATTTTCAGAGATAATATAGAGAGATAAGAATTGAGCTACTTTGTTTGAATTTGTATTTATTTATGGCCTTTAGACATCTTTGACTCAGGCCGGAACAGGGTAGGCTAGAGTATGGTGAAGGCATCGGCGAGAGTCTTACTTAGGAACACAAACACGTACTGAGAGGAGCACAAACACATTCATACTCAAAGATGTTATGACAGAAGAGAGGAAGTTTTCGAAATGAATATCTGGAGCAGAAATGAGAAAAGTAGTAAGTGCGTACAAGAGATATATAATAAGAGCGTGTTAAAGAGAGATAATGAGAGAAAAGAAATTGAGATAATGAAACTGGTTAAGACATTGCTGGTGAATACATTGTATGTTTAAGAAATTGAAAGAAAATGGTAAAAGAAAGATATCTTAAGCTAGTCACAAAAAAATAATAAGGACAACCAATGTCGCGTTAAGACAAACGAAGCCAAGATTGATTATGAGACTAGTGGATAACGTAAAATCACTTACCCCTTCAACAAACCAATAGTGATGATGATATGAAGTATAATTATGACAAACAGACATTTATAGTGTTTCAATAGAACATTGAGTTGTAATGTATTAGAATAGAGAAAACTCATTACTTCAAACACGATGAGACTTTGACCTCGGGGTGACCGAGAGGTTAGAGCTCTCGTCTTCTGTGTTTTTGATCGCGGGTTCAATTTCCACTGTGTTTTAATGAACAGAGTGGTTGGAAGACCGCTTTACTAAAAACTGTAGGTCCCGTACTTAGAAGCTAACCAGATAATTTATGGTACGTTAATAATACATCACCCATTTAAACACAAGAACACTATCACAGAAAATACAGGCATTTTTAGTACAAATGCTGACCAATATAACATTTCAAATGGTAATAAAAATAATATCATTTAAAATAAATTATCGATAGATTACAAAGTTTCCGCTAGATGGCGGGAGGATACAAATTTTATTGTTTCTAATTGTGTTTTCATTAATAATATGAAAGAAAGTGTGCTTTTATCGTAAATTAATAACAGGAACCACAATTAGAATTTGAAATCTTATTTATGGCTTTTAGGTATCTAAGTCTCAGGGCTGGATAAGCGAGAAGAAAGGATGCGGGAAGATGTCGACCAGGGCATAAGTTAAAAGTATCATTCCGGCTTTTCCCTGCTGTGACTAGGGAAACCCCTTGAAAACCTGTAAGGATGGACGATCACTGGGATTGAATCCACGACCTTCGGAATGCTACGTCAACGCTCTACCACTGAGCTACGACGACAGGAGCTACAAATTCTAGTTCAATGAGGTAACGAAGTTTTGGTTGATTTAACAAAGTTGCTTCTCAAAATATATCCTCCGTTAGCGTTGAAATGTTTCCCGTATTAGTATAGTTACTTACAGAGCTGAAATGGGTTTGGGTCCAGTTTTGCATCGGGTCAGTAGGTCCCGACCTCGCACACTAAAATTGCCAGTTTATTATAGTTTCTAGACCGCGTCCTTTGTGTCAAGTTTCGGAGCAAGTCACATATGTTTGGGTGAGCGAAAGCGACCCGGTTTCGTCTCTGGTTGGAGAGAGCCCTCAAGCTTGATCTACAAACAAACCGTAAGTACTTATTCTTTTCAAAGAATCGAGAGCAGAGAATATTCAGATAAGGCATACTTTTATTGTGTTTCGAAAAGCAATAAGCATAGTTTTTTTTTCATAATTATTCGGAAGCTCTAATCTCCCTTTCAGACACCTTTTTCTAGTTTGAAAATAAGGAACAAAGATAGTTTAATGTATTCACTTTATTTTTACGTTTTCTCTCGAAGTACTCATTTAATTACCGTTAAACCAAAATATCCCATCTAAATTCATACCGTCTTCCGCTACATAGGTCTCACTCTAATTAATAATTCATTATACTCAGACATTATTCATCAAACAATCCTTCTACAAGCCGATTCGTCACTGCTGTGCATGCACGTTTTCTTCTCCCTTGTCTGTCTTCGTTTTAACGTCTCCCTTTCTTGAATATCTTTTTTGGACTCTTCCCCCCCCCCCCCCACTTTCTTCCACGTCTTCTTCCGAACCAAAATGCACTCCAAAATCACTTGATGATAACGTTTTACACTTTTCCTTGTGATTAAAGCTGAGCCATAATTCATTTTAAGTACATTCCCCCCAAAGCTCTTGTTTTACGACAATTGCTTAGCAAAACTCTTGATCTAAAGACGATAAAAGTTACTAAAACCCGGCGACTTGGTTCTCTTAATTAAATTGGAATATAACCTCGTTTCTCGACTGTCTTCTTCTTTTGCGTGGAAAAGTAATTCCATCGCCCTTTTCAACTGTTTTAATGGTGTCTTGTTCATACAATATCATTTAAAAAGCCGTTTTACGTTTTTATTTTGTTTCTTTTTGTTTGAACTTAAATAGTAAACATAACATTGCATCGCTTCTTTGTACTCATTCTGATTTTAATTATGTTTTAAATAGAATAGAATCGTCTTTATTAAGGTCACACATATTGAACTGTACGCCGACCGTGTTGTTTCGCCTGCTTGAAGTCTCTTGACAGTCTGTTACATTTCAAATATGATTGAAAGCTCTTTTCAAACTACGTTCACACACACATACAGTACTCTCGACCTGAGCAACACTTGCCTAAAAGCCTTAAATAAAATTTAAGAATTCAAATTCAAACATACAGTCACTCTTCAGTGACTGTATCTGACCATGACTTTGAGAAATCACTCGAGACGCACGGTCCATAGCATAGTCTTATATACGTGTGAATTTAAGAGATTTCAAATACATTTTAAACGGAATAGTTTAATGGAATAATGAAATACAGTAACGACTGAAATTTTCAATATAGTGTTAAGTATGAACAAAATAAGAAAATCTAGTTTAATGGAAAGTTTTTTTTTTCAATCTAAAGAAAACCTTTAGACTTGCCCGACATAGTTTCTGGGGACAGTATTAATAACGGCACAAGTTTATAAAACATCACCCTGTGTTATACTCAGAGAGAGAAAAAAAATAGAAGAACAGTTCATTTTAAAATCAAAATGGGTTCTCAAGAACTTTGTAACCATTCCCGAAAAAAAAAGAAAGGAAAAAGCAAAAAAAAAAAATCTTTTAACAGAATTGGGTTGATGCATACCTAAGTCGGTTACAAGCATTTAATGTTAAAATGGCTTCTCGCACAGTAGTGCGAGAGTAGAAGGAGGGTTACGAAGCAAAATGGAAACAAAATCGGAGGGAGAAATGGTGGGAGGGGGAGGGGCGCAGAGAATTCTTAATAACTAAATTTTGGCAACGAGAAAAGAAGAAGAAGACGACGACGAAAACGCTATACCAGACGTGAATTTCAAACGCAATTACAAACGCAAATCAAGTAAGTGCTGGTGGGAACAGAGACATCTGGTGTCGGTTCTGGAAAATTCCACATCAGTCGCGATTTAGAATTTTTTGTTAGAAGAAGAAGAAAATAAAACGATTAGGAAAAAAGAAGAAATGGAGAAAGAAATCCCCTTTTCGGTAGAAAACTGTCAGAAACACGTATGTTCAAACGTAACAGCTACACGAAACGACCAATCCTAATGCTGAATTCACAATATAAGATGTAGATATTGACAGGAGTAAATGTGCTACAACAATAATAGAATATAGATCATAATTCTGACGTGCATTTGTAGCAATCAACTCAGTTTATGCAAGCGGAAATCTTATTGGGTAGCAACCGAGAACCCGATGCGTGCTTGTCTCACACAAGAGGAAAAAATTCAAACCCTGGAACGGTTCATGGCTGAGTACATCCTTAATTTTCCTTAACCATACCAGTAAAGTACATTTGAGAAAGGAATTTCTGGGCTTGTATTGTTTTATTCTTTCACGTACGCACAGAATAAGGTTATGAAACAGGTATCGCCCACTATATCAAAGGTTATGTATATACAGGGTGTTCCAAAAATAGTGTCTCAAACTTCGGAAGGTGATTACTTACATGTAAACAAGAGAAAAATGACATCACTTACGTCATTATATGACGTCATTTGTTTGCCGTCATATTGCCGTCATAACTTTGAGCGCCTTTATCTCCGGAACTAATCAGATTTCAGAATTTCTTAAAAGAAACTTTTTTTTTGTGTACTGTAAATAAACATCTCCGGAAATTTGCACCATTTTTTTACAGGACACCCTGTATTTCTGGTTAGGTAAGGTTAGGTTAGGTTTGGATTACGTCAAACTTCCAAAGCGAATGAACAATATTGTTGAGTACACACTTAAGAATTCGTCGTCGATTCCTTGCGAAACGTACAATATTCTGCAAATTGCACGGTTGCAAAACGCTCCGATTCATCTAAACCTATTAGATTCCCACACGATAAGGTTCTTTGTGCAGAGAATGCAACATCACATAACAACTATTGTTGGAATAGTTATAAGGAGCATGAAATGAAATTTAACGCTGCAGAAAACGCACGGAATGCTAATAGCAACACATAAAATCAGAAGCATAATAACAAAGGATCAAACGGACATTTACTAAGAAGAATGTTTCTGGTGTGGTAAACCAATGAAAAAAAAATACGTCGAGGAAACTTTGCTGCCAAGTCTTATTGGATTGAACGGTAACGTATGTATAAATGGCCTAAGTAATTTTATCCAAATGCGATGGGGATCTAAATGATTTGGTTCAAATGTTTAATGGTTCGCGTTTCACTTAGCACACGAGTTTTACTTTCCCGTACCAAAGACTGCCTCTAAAGAATGGTTCTAGCTACACTGCTTATTCAGTAAACAAGCAAACAAGGAAGTAATCAGACTGATAGATCGTAATAGCCTGCGGTCCTAATAATAATATCAATAACAAACTGATATATGACAGACCTTAAAAGTAATCAAAAGTAAATTCCTTTACAAGAATACAATTCGTTAATGAAGCTCAGAATTGGGCAGAAAATAAAAAAAATAAGTTTATAATTAAATTTACTACCTAAACGTCGACGTGGCGTAGGCGGTAGCGCGTCTGACGGTCCGGGTTCAAATTTCGGACAAGGCACCGGAGACTTTCTCACAGTGTTCATATGCTTAGCACTGTCAGTAATTTTAGCTAATCGTGACTATTTTTTTAAACAATTTTTTCAGTGATGATTAATTAACTTTTTCCACAGGCTCTATCTAACAAGGGACACTCACCAGGTGTCACAGCCCGATTTTGATCTAAATTCGTATGTAGGTACAGTGCCCAGGTAAACCTCCACAGCCAAAATTATAGGTGCTGTCGTCAATAAATAACGACAAGGGAACCCAAGAAAGATAGAACGTAGAGAGCAAATAAATCGAATACAGAGTACAGAAAACACCTTTTCTGTTAAACTCTTATATATATTGAAAGCAAATGGGCATTAATGGATACTGAACAGGGGGCTGGTATGACGACAATAAACGTCATCTTGAAAGCGGCCATCTTGCCTATGCTTAAAAGTTTTTAAATATTGAGTGGGTCATGTGATATATGAACCTGTACTGTAATGTTCCAAGGAACCCAATGACAAAGTCAATTTTGACATAACTCTAATCCTGTACGACAAAATGACACGTGAAATTGACCTGGAGAACGTCGCTTTCACCTAGCATAACGCCTTCTTGAAATTGGGACTTCATCTTTCGTTAGTGTATTTGAAACGTTATAGAGCCCATCATGTTACGACCATGAGGACCATATTTTCCAACATAACTGTACCTCTTCCCTAGCCAGTTGGTTTTCGTTTCTTCAACTGTTTAAATATAAAAAAAATCATCATTCGACTCACTCACACATTCTCCAAAGTCAATTTTACGTGTCATTTTGTCGTACAGGATTAGAGTTATGACAAAACTAACTTCGTCATTGTGTTCCTTGGAACATTCCAGCCCAGATTGATATATCACATGACCCACTTACTAGTTAAGAAATTTTGAAGCTTAGTCAAGATGGCCGTTTTCAAGAAGGCGGTCATTGTCGTCATACCATCCAGTATGTATCAAATCCTGTCCAGTATCCATTAATAGCCATTTGCTTCTTCAATATATATTAGAGTTTATATGAGAAAAGGCATTTTTCATACTCTGTATTCGATTTACTTGTTTTCTATGTTCCATATTTCTTGCGTTCCCTTGTCGTTATTTGTTGACGACAGCAGCTATAATTTTGGTTGTGAAGGTTTATCTAGGCACTGTACCTACATACTAATTTTCATCAAAATCGGGCAATGACACCTGGTGAGTGTTCCTTGCAACAAAAGAGTGGCCATTGGAAACTTTCAAAATGTGGAAACTGAAAAGAATGAAAAATGTCAGCAAAAACAATAGACAAAGGGCTGAAGGTCGAAAGAAAGAGACAATCAATAATTAAGACAACGAAGAAGAGAAAATGAAAGTGGTTAGGGCACTGGGTTGGGGTTGCATACTGGAATAGCAATTCGAAGTATTGTTGAGAGATAAAGAGGAAGAGGGTGAAGATAGATATAATATCTTGTTAGTATTAAGAAAGATAAATTGTACGCTAAGTCAAAGAGATAAGTTCAAGTTCGGAATGAGTGAAGAGGGCTTATAGTAGCTTAAAGGACCTGCCGCCCGCAAGACAAAGTTGTTTCAATAATGAACAAAGATAGAAATTCACAAATAAATACACAGACAGACAGGTTTATATGGCTGAGATATAACAGGATTGTTCTCGCATCCAGCGTTACATATATTTGCTTTACGTTGATCTAAGCGGAAGAAGTCATTTCAGTTTTCTGTTTTTAAAATATTCCAAATTTGTTTTTAAATCTAATGGCTAAACAAGTTACAATAAATCGAATGTTTTCTTGACTGTGTAATGAGAAGGTAGGGTAGTGGCCAGGGCGATATACACAGGGATCCACACGTAATGATACTCATAAAAACCGTACTAAAAATTTAAATAAAAATTAAGACTTCTACCACGAGTTACCATCGGCCGGGCTTACGATTATCACACATCTAGAACAATACGATAAAGACGGAATACTGTTAAGTTCCTCTGATAATTGATTTTTAAAGTCTGCTAATAAATCAACTAGCAAATAACAACTCCTTTATGAAATAATACTTCATGGTGAACTACATACGTGTTAATTACATTTGGTATCTAAAAGCAGTTTAACAATCACTACTTATATGTTATAAATGAATTTTGTTGAAAGTTAAACTTTACCGTTTCATTCTGTCCTTTATATGTTGAAATCAAGAGCCTCACTATCAGCTTACTGAAGTTATCCAACCATATGCTGAATGCCGTATGGA
>JAGDQP010004837.1:64201-82337 GCA_022664845.1 Lepisma saccharinum
ATTTCGTTTCTATAGCTCGAATGGTGTGGAAAAAGTTTTTGTGCGGCCATTTTGATCCAAGTTAACAACTTTTTCAAAATTGTAAATTATTCCTAAACTACTCTTGTTAATAGACCTTTATGCCAAATTTCGTATCTCTAGTTCAAACGGTCTGGAAAATGGATTATGAAGTCAGCCATTTTGGATTCAAAATGATGTCTTTGCAGATATTTTGTAATCTACTAGTGATGATATACCGTCATACTTCGAAATTTCATATTTCAAATTTTAACATCTTTTTTCTTACAGAACCTCAAAATCGCTGATTTCGCAATAAACTCTTCTTCCTGTATAACATGCTGACGTTTTGTAACACGTGGAACTCGACTGCATGCACTGCCGTACGTGTTGATACTCCCCTCGATTCGCTCGCGTCGCTGCGCCAAGAATCCCACGGCAGGCCGCGCATCGAACTTGAGGAGTTTGGAGGAACTGCGTCTTTTTATCACAATCAGATTCTGCAGTGCACTGCGCCACATGATGCAGATATTCCCTCATACTCCAGAGCGCTGCGTCCGAATGGGGAAACGTCCACATTCTGCCTGTATAACATGTTCCTGGCAATGCTAACGTTTATGAAGAGTAAAACTTGGTGAGACACGCAGGAGTATTGGAAGTTGGCACGAAAAATTGGGTTCATCCATATTCCATTTCACCACTTTTTAAGGTTGAAGGAGTTGACTGGACAGTTTGCACCCCTGGTGCTTTTGCTCGTATTTCGCAGCTTTTTACACTTGTGTAATGTATATACTCGCTTCGCCTCATTGGGGCGTTGTCCCCAGAATTCCAAGATGGCCTCGCTGGGGCGCACCCCTTTATCGCAATCAGGCTCCAGCTATGAACTGTACCCTAGTAGGGGAGACGAGCCGAATTTATTCTAACCTACTCGTAATGGTACACCTTCATACCTTTCTCTAGCTTCAGTCGTTATAAAGTGGGGCTTAGGCGGGCATTTTGGATAAAAGATGGGCACATTTTTAACGTTTTCTTATATTTTCGTGACATACTCGTGATGATACACTGTCATACCAAATTTCATTTCTTTATCTCGAAGGATGTGAAAAATGGTATTTCAGCTGCCATTTTGAATCAAAGATGGTGAATTTTTTTAAACGTTGTTATGTTTTCCTAAACTACTCTTGATAATACATCATTATGCCAAATTTCGTATCTCTGGCTCAAGCAGTTGGAAAATGGATTGATGACACCCGCCATTTTGGATCCAAGATGGCGTCTTTAGAGATATTTTGTAATATTTTCATAATCTACAAATAATGTTGTACTGTCAAACTAAATTTCATTATTCTAGCGGCAGCCGTTTAGGCTGTGTATTCTTTAAAAGTTTAGGGTTGGCGGCCATTTTGAATCCAAAATGGCGACTTTTTCATTTTTTTAAAAAGTTTTCTTAATTTGCTACCAATGATGTAGTTTCATACCAAATTTCACTGTTCTATCTTTAGCCGTTTAGGCTGTGTATTCTTTGAAATTTTAGGTTTGGCGGCCATTTTGAATCCAAAATGGCGACCTTTTCAAAATGTCGGAATTTTTCCTGTATCTACTTATCATCCTCTACCTTCATACCAAATTTCATGTTTCTAGCTTACTCCAAACACCCTAAACAATATGATGAGTGAGTCAGTCAGTGAGTGAGTGAGTGAGTGAGTGAGTCAGTTAGCCTAAAATGTGCAATTTCAGGGGTCCACAACTAGAACATAGTTTGAGATACGAATATGAAATTTTGTACATCTGCACATATTTACCATATCTCCTTAACGGCGAAAGCTCATATTCCTATCTTTAACATCTTTTTTCTTACGGGGCCCCCAAATCGTCGATTTTGCCATAAACTCTTGTTCCTGTATAACATGCTTCTGGCAGTGCTAACGTTTTCTGGCGTGAAGAACTTGGCTCATGCACTGCCGTGCATGTTGATACCTGCGACGAAAAAGCCACAAATACACCGAAGTGGATGCTTTATTGTAAAAACACTCTATGGCACATGCTCTATCAGATGATGTAGGAAGATATTGCAACTACAAGAAAGGTTTTCGCTGCGTTGAAGTTCTTTCTTTGGGGAAGAAGAGTCTAAGCAGTATTCAAGACGGCGGAGTGTAGTAGACAGATGATTTCACCGGGTAGAGTGACAAACACCAATAAGAATAGAAAAAAAAAAGAACAACCCATTCGCAAGGAAGGATAATGTTCGTAAGCCGTTGAAGGATGCTGGAAAGGCATATGGAAAGCTTGTACAAGCGAAAACTCCACCAAATAAGGTGAGAAAATAGGTTGGGGAATAACAATTTATTCAACATACTACGTTTTATCATTCGTTTGTAATATATCTCAACGACATTTATCAAATTATAATTTTTGTGTACCCAAGTCATCAACAGGAAATGCCAACATGTTTCTCTGGAATGAGATGGTTGCAAGTTGGGGTGGTGCAGACACTGAATCTTGTATTCTGAAGTATGTTCAAGACAAGTATGACAAACATCATGATGGTGAGCATCGTACTCTTGTGGTCTGGTTAGACAGATACATTTGCATATCTCAGAAACTGGACTGTTGCTGCCTGATATACATATCTCAAAGAGCAGGATTATTTCAGTGTTATTGAGCAGAAGTTTGTAGTCAGCGGCCATTCATTCTTACCATCGATAGATATTTTGCACTTGTTGAAAAAAAAAAGAGAAAGGAAGCAATATTGATTGTGATAGAAGATATTAGAAACATGATAATCAAATCACGACCATCAAACCCATTCACTGTTGTCTTAATGTCCCAGGAGAACTTCAAGGACTTCTCAGTGGTTCTAGATGCCATGAGGAAGGACAGTGAACTGAAGATCACTAAGTACATGTGGCTGAAGCTAGACAAGTCTAGCCCATCCGAGATTTTATGCCGAATATTTCACAACAATTTCCAGCTCTGGTAGCACTTCGCAATAAGGAAAATAAAGACATGCGGTACATACAATGTTGTGCCATTACCATACATATTACTAGAGCTGTACACAACAGGTTTCATCCAGTTTCCCTAGGCAATGAGGAAAGGCCTCCTAGGTATGATACAGTATCTTAGTAATCCCACGCATACAGCTTTTTACACCACTATTACTGGTAGCAGGGATCAAGATGACGAGCAACATGCAAACGGGTAGTCAGATCAAGAGGAACTTAATAGTCAATAATCCCTTGAACTATGAACGTTCAATAACGGTGGGGGCATAGAGACGGTTTTTCCCATGTTTCATGCAAAACGTGCTCATTACCATTGTCAATTGCATTCAAATTAATAAATAAACGCCTTTTTCTGTGACTATTCGATGTATTTCAGTAACCCACGAAACGTAAAGGACATATGTTGCGATTTGAATATTTTAGTTTTTTTTTTTTTGACAAAACTGAAATTTGTGGTTTCGACTCTTTTTCGTCGCAGATATTCATTAAAGGCACTGGGCCATTTTAGGATCTTCGAATGACTTGGATCCGTGTTGATCTTGTAAACCAAGCTTCTAAAATCTACAAACATGTGTGTACCCTCCAAATCGAGATTTGAAGTCAGAACCATGAGGAGGAAGCCTAAATGTCTCAGGAACAAGAATGATGACAGAAATACCAGTAAGAGAAAGATATCAACTGTGTATCAACTCGACTAACGCAAACGACAATGACTGTGGAAACAAGTGAACAAATGCAATTAAAGAAATATTAAGTGCTTCTGACGTCAGTTGGGAGACCTTTCGTCATTGTATCTGAACGATGACGTATTAAAACTAACAATAAGAAGTGAGAGTAACTACGTGAAGGAGGCTACAGGACGACAGTGTCTGAAAAGTAGAGCGTTGGCTTAGCATTCGCAAGGTCATTGGTTCAATCCACACAGCCGACCATCCTGACTAATATTTTGAAATAACTTTTCCTCAGTCATACCAGGCAAATGTACCTTCAGCTTAGGCTCTGACCAACACCTTCCCGCAACCTTCCCTATTCCGGTATGAAACTTAGATGTCTCAAGTCCAGAAATGAAATTGAAATTCAAATCAAATTCTGAAGAAGGTTGATACTAACGGCACTAGAGGTTGGTAGGGATATGAAATAATAATAGCCAATCAGGGGGAGTAAATAACAACCAATAGTTGATTCAGTCCAATCACAGGACCTCAAATTGTAATTCTTATATTGAAGGTATTTTAAAGTATTTGCACCACATTTTGCATAAGTCCATCGCTTGACCATACAAAGATGTATGGTGAAAATATGTAGCTTTACATACTTAATTCTGATATTTCATACGATATCAGGGCCAATAGCGACTTCGTATGGGAGTGCAAGTTGGGGTAAGATGGCCCTGCCTGTGAACCATATGCTCGAGATAAAGAGTCCATGCTTGGCTCATGGAAAAATCATTAAAAATCAATATGGGAAATTACTGTAGCCATAGATTTAGTGTCTGCGCCTTCAGTGTCAAGACGTGAAAATATCTTTTGAACCTCACAGAAGCTGGAATGAAACAATACATCTGTGACGTAAGGAAAGGGAAGAAGTATGGACAACAATCGAAGATTGGTATTAGAAAAGACGGCGCTCGCAAAAAAGAGTTTTAAAAAGGAGTTACAGATTTCTGTGGGAAGTGTGATGGATATAAATAGATAGAAGGAAATATTAGTTTCAATGTCAAAATTATAAACTGTGGATTCATGAAGTGGCGAATGTAGTGTTTGTATTAGAAATCAATAGATGTCACCAGTGATGGCATATTGTGTAGATTTCATCCGCTGTTTCCAAACAAGGTCATTTCCTGATACGTCACCTCCTGATATTATAGTTTAATTAACATTTTGTTAAGACAAATAGGCTGTATCAGTTGTGACATATTATAGGTTTTGTCCGTTCTTTCAAACGTAGATAGGCCTAAGTAAAACTCTGGTAAACTTTATTTTTATATGTCTAGTAACTTTGGACTTCGACACACACTACCGAACAATGTAGGAACCAGCCGAAATGCGGATACTGTACTGGCGCTCATGCAACTAACTCTTACACTAACATCCAACAACCGCCAAAGTGCTCAACCTGCGAAGAACCTCACCCCACGTACAGTTACAAGTGTAAACAAAAACCTGCACCAGAAGTAAACAAACCAGACCTAGTTGTACCGATAAGAACGCATGACAGTACCATTCAAACAACACCAGAGATAACAACTGCTCAACCTGTGACCGTAGAACAGCTATTAAACTTCATAACACTGGCACTGCAAAATATCCACCCATTTATTCGTCCGCACATACTACACCAAATACAGCTAGCAGCACGAACAACGTTCCAGATCAACTTCTACGCAACCTATAATGGCCCGTATGTACATTTCCACTCAAATCCAATCTGTACAGAAGTCTAAACTCGCTATGAACATCCTGATCATGGGTTTGATTTTCCTATTTTTGAATATCCGCTCATTTCAAGAACACAGAACTCTATTCCAGCTACTACTAGAAGAAAAGGTCAATGCTTTCCTACTGAATGAAACCCACCTTTCTACAAAATCCAAAAGCAACCTACCAGGGTATTTAATACTACGAAATGACAGCACACAACCCCTACTTAGAGCCAACGGAGGAGTAGCCATTGGGTTTTCACCAAAAATACCATTCCGACAGTACCAGATAGCAAATTACAATCTACCGGAATACTTAATTACTACACTCTACTACAAAGCAACCTATGTCACACTGGCCACCATCTATGTCCGTCCACGACATCCAATACCATCAGAGTTCTTCCAATATATCTCAGACAACTTTCGTAGCTACATCATCCTGGCTGACATAAATTTTCACAGTAGAAGCAACCGCCAGAAAAATCAATTCTTAGATTTCATAGACAACCAAACATCCGGAGTGTTCCATCCGCCGCCAAAGCCTACAAGACCCGAATCAAATTCCAGTCCGGACATCATAATCATTTCGCAAAACCTATCAAGACGCTGCACAATAAATGTCCTAGATCCGCTCGGAAGCGATCATGTGCCGATAAAGGTGACACTTACCTCTGCACATGCTCAACCGCCAACCACAAATCCACCTCTACGCAAAGTAACTCATTGGGAAAAAGCCAACTGGGATAAATATAGAGACCACCTCACAACCGGACTAACAGGTGTTGAGACAATAACCACTGAGGAAACATTACAAGCTACCATTGACCACCTTACCCATACTATAAACGCCGCATCCAAAAAGTACATCCCAACATCAACAGTTAACCCATTCAAACCTAAACTACCGCCACAGTATCTGGCAATGATCAGACGTTCCAGAGAACTATTTCGAAACTACCGAGCAACATGGAATATAGAATCACTCAGACACCATAGACAACTGCAACGAACAGTCTCCAACTATGTCAAAGCATATAAACTTCGGAGCTGGATCAAAATCTGTAACACACTTGGCGAAACAGCACATCCTACCGCATACTGGAAGAGGTTTAATACGCTCACGGGGAAAAACACTCGCACCATCTACCCAATAATAGACAGAAATACACCGTTGCATACCGACAAAGAAAAAGCTGATGCATTCGCCACGAATCTACAGGAAATATTCACACCACAGATTCCTAGTCAACCTCCTGTCCGGCATCCTGTAGGTAGATTCGACTTTGCATCACCCCATCTTCAACCAAACACGGACCACGTCTTGCCCATCAACAATCAACTCACTGCACCTGTAATACCCTCTGACATCAATGCCATAGTAACCTACAAAAGAAATACAGCACCAGGCCAAGACCAAATATCATATAGACACATCAAGGAAGCTCCGTATATTGACATCCATCTACTTTGTGTTATCTACAATTTTATTCTAAAAACAGGTTACATACCAGCCGACTGGAAAACTTCCAAGACACTCATGTTTCTAAAACCTGATAAGCCTCCAGCTAAAGTTACTTCCTGTAGACCGATTCAACTAACAGCCGTCTATAGCAAAATTCTAGAACGAATAATAGTCAACCGACTCCATATTCATCTAACAAAACGCAGCCTACTTCCGTACTACCAAGCTGGATTCCGACCCAAACACAGTATAACAGATCAGCTTCTCCGATTAACAAATGCAATCAGCAACCAATACAACACAACCAAACCTTCATGCCTGGTACTTTTTGATCTGGAAAAAGCATTCGACAAGGTGTGGCATCACGGTCTTATCTCTAAACTTCTCAACTTCAGACTACCACTGGCATATATCAGGTTCATCTACAACTTTCTTTCCTGCCGAATCACATACGTTACCATAAACAATAGCTCATCCTACCCGATCTTTATAAATTCAGGAGTGCCACAAGGTTCAGCTCTGTCACCACTGCTATATCTATTGTTTGTGGCCGATATGCCACCACCTACTCCAAACGTTCACTACTTCCAGTTCGCAGAAGATACAGCCTTCCTCGCTTTGGGAAACACAATTAAGCAAATCAACACATCACTACAAACAACAATAGACGCTTTCATACACTGGTGCAAAACTTGGAGATTAAAACTAAACCCGACAAAAACCCAGTCAATAGTATTTATACCACCAAGAAAACGTTCAAGAGTGCACAAAAACCCCGACCGATTGGACATTCATGTCAACAACATCCGACTTCGACCGACGAACACAGTCAAGTATCTAGGGGTAATCTTTGATAGACATCTTACGTGGAGAGCTCATCTAAAACAAATTAGCACCAAAACATACAAGAGACTAAACCTGCTACGCAAACTGACTGGAACGACATGGGGACTCAACGCAACTACTGTGCTAAATACCTACAAAGTTTTCTTACGACCGATCCTAACATTCGGACACATTGCTTGGCTAGCGGCCGACCATAACCACTACCGAAAAGTAAAAATACCGGAAAGACACGCAGCCAGAATCGCCTACAGGATCAAGCTACCAAGTCCAACTCAAGAACTCTACAATAGACTGCCTTTTCCCCATATTCTCTTCAACCTACAGTCTCTCCGCACAAAATATTTCACAAACAGATACCAAGACAACCATCCACTGCTTCAAGAAACACTCAACCTCGATGCCGAATACCACCATAACAACCCAATCACAAACACACCACTTTCCCTTCTTTTCACCATATATCATCACTCGCTGCCACCGAATCATCCTGATTTGCCAATAGCAGATGCCTATAAGATAACAAATACACCCATCGATATTATTCCATAGAGATTACATCCAAAGCGCCTGAAACAATTAGATAACACATCTCGTAGCCCGCACAACTACTTGACTTAGCAAAATACGCCACCGTGAAAGAAAGAAAAAACATGGAATGCCAAGTTAAAAATAAAATCTCCTAGACCATCCAAAATTATTATAAATTATTATTTATCCAAAACACCTACTACCCTAAAGAGGGCGTAACCCTCTAGAGGGCGCTAGCTATGACGTGTCATAGCCAGCACACACTAAAAAAAAAAAAAAATTGGACTTCGTCCCGTCACGATTCGCCCTTAGCTGTTAAAATCCACACTCATGCCCCTGCAGGGAATCGAACCCGGTACCTTCGAGCCGATGACCTAGCGTCGCAGATCGCTCGTCCATCCGGCTGGCGGTAGGCCTAGGTAATCATGTTCCTGTAACAATCTTTAGTTAATTCTTTGTTATTTAGGAAGTACACTAAAGGGACCACCAACAGCTATTTTACATACATTACAATTCAGTTTAATTCTGTCATGAATATATGTAATTACAAGAACTTTACTGTTGCGCTGTAAAGCTAAGATAACAACGTAATAAAGAGTGCCTTTGATGCCTGACTATATCTGTTTGTTTAGTTACGTTTCACAATTTTGCTAAAGTTAAAAACACTTTTATTTATCTTTTTTTTTCCCAAGTCGGTTAAATAAATTTGTTAGTAAAAAAAGATTTGCTTTCGCATTAAGACTTGTTGAAAACAACCTTTAAATTAAAAATAGTAGAACATACAGATAATTTTGTTAATTATGTTGTTTTCTTCTCCTTTGCCTACGTCCGCTTCCAGATCAAATCAAACACAAGTAGCTGGAGGAAGGAAAAATAACAGCATATATACATTTCCCTGTTCAATTCTCGGAACTAATGTTTGTAGGTTTCTTCTCTGAAAAGACGTTAATTAAGACGCTAAATGTAGTCTTACATGGAACTTCCGCGTGCACGATTTATCAAATGGAAAGCTTATTAAAGGCATTTGTTTACTAAGAACAATTTCTAAATACTTAATAAATAACTTTTCTTATGAAATACAATAACAATCGAAACATCACATTTCAGCCTGTTTGTTTATTTTAATCGGATCCATTTTTTCCCCTATAATTTCAGTTTTTCCTCTGCTTGTTCATCTGTCAGTTCATCAGTAATGAACGCTAGCGCCTTTACAACATCAGATAAAGAGAATTTGACTTCACTTTTGGGTTCAGACATCATTTGTTTGTTCATTTTAGCTACAGAAAACGGGACTTTATGATACCGCTCAGTCCGTCCGTGTCTACAAATTAAATTTTAAATTTGACTTTTTTACGTAACAAGGGACACTCACCAGATGTCAGAGCTGGAGTTTTATGAAAATTTGTATGTAGGTGTGACTAGGTAAACCTTCACAAACAAAATTATAGCTGCTGCCGTATACAGAGTACGAAAAATGCCTGTTATTTTATACACTGTTACATATATTGAAAGCAAATGACTATTAATGGATAATGGACTGGAGTTGATACATGCTAGATGGTATGAAGACAATGACAGCCATCTTGAAAGCGGCCAACTTGACTATGCCTCATTTTTTAAAATAATAAGTGGGTTATGTGATATATCAATCTGTGTTGGAATGTTCCAAGAAACCCAATGATGAAGTTAGTTTTGTCGTAACTCTAATCCTGTACGGAAAAAAATGACACATGAAAATAATCTGGAGAATGTGCGAGCCGAATGATGGAAAAACATTTTTGATTGAAACAGTTGAAGGAACGAAAACCAAACGGCTCCATAAGAGGCACGATTATGCTTGGAAAATATGATCTTCATGGCCGTAACATGAAGTGCACTATAAATATTTAAATACACTAACGGAAGATGAAGTCCCAATTTCAAGAAGGCGTAATGCTAGGTGAAAATGACCTTTTTCAAGGTCAATTTCAGGTGTCATTTTGTCATACAGGATAAGAGGTGTGTCAAAATTGACTTCGTCATTGGGTTTCTTGGAACATTCTAGCACAGATTCATATATCAAATGGCCTCTTACTAGTATTTTTTAATACATACTCAAGATGGCCGCTTTCAATATGGCGGTCATTGTCGTCATACCATCCAGCATGTATCACCTCCTATCCAGTATCTATTAATAGCTATTTTCTTTCAATATATGTAAAGGTTTATAAGAGAAAAGGCGTTTTCTGTACTCTGTATTCTATTTACTTTCTCTGTACGTTCCATATTTCTCGGGTTTCCCTGTCGTTATTTGTTGACGGCAGCACCTATAATTTTGGCTACGAAGGTTTACCTAGGCACTGTACCTTGTACATACGAATTTTCATCAAAATCGGGCTGTGACACCTGGCGAGTGTTCCTTGTAAGACCTTTAGGCAAATTTGTTTGTCCACATGGCAACATTCCAACCGATGACACAACGCACCAGAAGTGAGGGCTCTATCACTGAACCACCATGGCGCACATTCAATCTCAGGAACCACATTGTCTAAAGAGGTGCCTAAGGTGGTTTTGGAAAATTCTTGGCTAGACTAGCTCAGAGCCGATGGAACCATCTTAATTCGTACAGTTGTTCAGTGTTGCCAACCTGTTTTGTTTTTTTAAAAAAATGCAATTATTCAAATTACTTGAAATCCGTTAAACCTATCTGTAAAATAAGTTGGCATGAACATTATTCGACACAAAAGAAATATACTGTGAGGGTTTCTGCCACCCTCAAAACATTCCATTGTCAGTGTTGCCAATCCGTGTCTACAATATATCTTATGAACCAATAGTTGTAGAGACGGTGTTGTGGTGTAGTTGGAGAGGTCGTGGCTTGATTAGTTCAGAGCCATCAGAACTGTCACGATCAGGCTCCACAATTGCCAGTGTTGCCAACCATTTGAAAAAATAAATTTTGTTTTCCATATCTTTAGCCTTATCCGTATTAAAGTTGGCATAAACATTATTCTACACAATATAAAAGGACTCCGAATTTTCTTGTATATTAGAACTCCAGTTGTCAGTGTTGCCATCCCAGTTTATAAAAATATTGTTCATAAAAATGATAGTGTGCCTGAAATGCTATCAAGATACTGCAGCCCTTGCGATTGATAGTACAATCGCAGTTTCTTTAATCTACTTTAGACTACAACCGTTCCACATGCTGTTTCTTCATAGTCTATACAATAACAGATAAAGAGACTGGAGATTTGAGTTGAGTTCCTTTCCAATGTAAATCTAGTGGAAACGGAACATTCTCCTACTGTATTTTTACTATATGCAAGCCTGTAAAATTGGACCCATTTTCTTTGTATTTGTTTTGCTGTTTTCATGTCAGCTGTTCACTATTTTCTTGGTCTTCTCTTCGGGAACCGGTCAGAACGTGTAACGTTTCTGTTTTTGATTACTCGGAATATTATTATACGTTCTGACGTTACACGTTTGAATTTTATACATTCTGAATTTCAGTGTTTATACGATTTGTCGCATTTGGTAGACGTTCTGTTGCATTTGGTAGACGTTTTGTTGCATTTGGTAGACGTTCTGTCGCATTTTGGTAGACGTTCTGTTGCATTTGGTAGATGTTCTGTCGCATTTGGTAGACGTTCTGTCGCATTTGGTAGACGTTCTGTCGCATTTGGTAGACGTTCTGTTGCATTTGGTAGACGTTCTGTCGCATTTGGTAGACGTTGTGTTGCATTTGGTAGACGTTCTGTTGCATTTGGTATACGTTCTTACGCTTTTTAGAGTTATATGTTGTGATGGTTATATGTTGTGACCTTTACCCATCTCTTCTTATGGTCAAGCCAAATATGCACATTGTCTCTAAAACGTTTCCTTGCAAAATTTTCTCTATACGTACTTGTGAACGATGTTATCTAATCTACCATAATATTATAGACATATGTGTTCTTCTATAACAACAGGACAGGTACGTATGACCCAAGGTCGTCACAATGTAGATGGATGGCGTTTATTAACGAGCAATCTTTAGGGATAATTAAGGCTTTATTCCAGGTACTATTTTTTTCCTGATGGATCTGAGGGAAAATGATAAACTTTAGTCACGATATAAGTATTATTTGAACTCACACGTATTCACACTTAGGACGAGAATTACATGACTTTATCCAATAGATCTTCAACAATGAGTAATGTGTGTGATGGAGTTATTTGAGATCTTTCGAGCTTTTAAGGAAAAGACATACAGAGGCAAGTATGGACTATGCCTGTCACATGTCTGAAGGGCAGCATGTTGTGACGGGCTGGACACAGCTCCTGTCTGATTCTCGAAGCAATTAAATTCTATTTTTCGGGAAGGCAGTACTTCGTAAGTGTACACTAAGAGAGAGAGAGAGAGAGAGAGAGAGAGAGAGAGAGAGATATGAAAAATGGTCGTTTGGAACAACTTCTAAGTCCAAAAAAAGTGATACAAAATGCCAATACTAAACAGAAAAGTTCACCGCAAATTTTAAACAAATGTATCACATGTTCCTAATGCTATGTATGTTAGTTCAGTGTTGCCACTATCATAAACTATTTTGCACTTGGAAAATGTTCCTATATAACGTTCTTTTTTAATCATATTATACATTTATACCCGAAATTCACAGGCGATGTGATATGATAATAACATTATTTTGAGTGACGATTTTGAGAGTGACTGGTACACGGAATCCAGGGATGGGCGTCGGTCGTCTATTAGATAAACAGGACAACTAGCGGTGCCGTTTATTGATGAATCATTGCGTGTGTGCATACCCGTTGTATTCAACAAAGCAATAAATAAACAAAATTTTACTAACATCGTGCGGCATTGATCGGAATTTATGTCGAGATGATGTAGATAAAAATAACATACATTTAGGCCCCTTTGTACAGTACCATAGCTAACAATAAGGGACCTTAAATTTCCCGCTTGGTCCTTCCGTATATTCGTGTCAAAAATTACATCTCATGAGCTCAAGGTGTTGAGATGTGGGGAAGATCTTGGATAGACTACTCAAAACCATATTAAATGTGCAGTATGTCAGTGTAGACAACTTAATTTTTATTGACACGAATCTTGGCATATATATTGTATTATTAGACACAACAGAAGAATATTGTGTTCCAGTTTTCAGTGTTGCCAATCTATTTTATAAAAAAATGAATGTTTGTGTTACCTTTACATAACTACACGATCCTATTGATTTACTCTAAATTTTGTATACATGTACATTTTGTTACTGGAACAAGTCGTAGAAATCCGTGTGAGGTATTGTGGTCCATTTGTCGGAGTGGCCAGCTTATTTCAAATTGTCATTTTTTTAAAAATTGCTTCCATACCGTTTCAAGTTTCACTTAACTTTGATATGTTATCAAGGTACCCTCGAAACCTTCGCGATGCTTAGTAGAATCATTGAGCTCGCTTGCGTTTTCATTTTTTTCTCTTTCTTCATAGCGAATTGAGAAGTTAAAATTTGAATAACCCTCGTATATATAATTTTCAGAATGTTGATTGGAAGTACAGCGAAAGAGGCTAAAACGTGGTGAATAAATCACGTCAAATTTGTCTTATTCATTTCGAAAATGCATATGGTAAAGTGGGGAAAAGAAAATAATTAAATACAGTAGAACAAGCAGAAAAAAACATGCTTAATGAACAAATATGGTTACATGAGTTAAAAATTAAAGAGTACCTCCGAATCAACTTACATTTTGTAATTACAGCTTGTTGCAATCTTTGAAGCCTGTTAAAACCTAGCGCTCTGCGTGCTTCTCCCATTTCGTCTTTAACACATAATTAATTTGTTATCTTTTGAAATAAAAGTCAACGCAGAAGGAAATGGGTTTCTGCGTATGTTGTGTAATTAAGGTAACACAGAGCACGAAGAAAATTTCTGCGCGTGCGCGAAATGTACCCTCTATGAAAACTGTTTCTTTTTCTCACTCTCTTGATTATTTCCTCCTTCAACTTCCCACGCTTTCTTCTTGTGTAACAATGTCTTCAAATCATTTCAAGTGGTGCCATCTAACGAAGTCGAACTGATATTAATTAGGAAGTTGAAACGTTTGTAATTTACATAGTCTGAATCAAATTACAAAATCTTTTGGTAGGTTTCACCACTCCTTGCTAATAATTTAATGAATCGTTGCTAAACAAATTTAATGTTTCTAACAGCACGGGACGTGTATTGGACGTCCATGTACTAATATATCCATTTTATGATCATGGAAACATTGGACATGATATAGACGTTCATTTGAAGTACATAATATTTATATACATAAGAAGGACTTGATAGGCGTCTGTTGGATGTCGATGTGACGTCCACTAGATGTCTATGTAAAAGACATTGTGGACGTCTATTGGGTGTCCAGAAATGGAGCTTAATTGTGAAATAGAAAATTGATAATTATTGCAGGACGTTAAAAGAAACAAATTAGTGAGCATTTGCCCGAAATATGCGCAATCCTAATTGGACAATGTTGAATTTTCAAAGATAAGTTCTCATACGCTTCGATGTCACTTAAATTAATTTAATGTGGATACGAAACTATTGAGCAAGGTAGGCGAAGCATGTGTCTCGGACGCTGAATGATGAGGGAGAGGGAGAGTCAAATTGACAATGTTCTTAATAACCTTACAGTCTCGTGTGTGTCATAATTTTCAACCTACTAACCGTAGCTCAGTGGTAGAGCAATGGCTTAGCATTTGTAAAGTCCTCACTGGGATCGATCCCATCAACCATCCATCCTGACTTAGGATTTTTAAGGGTTTATCCTCACTCACACCAGCCAAATGCCTGGATTATACTTTCAACTTAGGCACAGACCGACTCCTTTCCGCATCTTTTCTCCTCCCCTATTCTGGCCTGAGTCTTAGATACATTAAAGGTCATAAATAAATTCTAATGAAATCAACTTTCATAATTTTCGAACAATCTTCTTTCCGTAACCGTCAATCTTCAATTTTCTCGCCGTATACATTCTGACAGATTCAGCAATGACGTTTAGATGTCCATGATGAGGTGAACAAAGACAATACGTGACTGATAAAAAAGGATCAACCAAATCCTCCGTAAAAGTCGTCGTTTCATAATTCACAATTTCCTAACAAATCTCCGTAAAAAATTATCAGAGACAAATTGAATAATCGGAGTCGAAATCTCCAAACGGAATCAAATATCGACTAGCTATTTTGGTGGCACCATTATTTGACGTGAGACTATAATAACATGAATTTCTGTAGATATGATGGAAATAAACGTACTTTGTTTATGGGTGAACTGATTGAATCTAACTTAAGTTTGGCTCACAATATATAAAAATTGTAAATAAGAAAAATATTAATATGATATGATTACATCATAGCAGTCCCTATCCCAACTTGAGTTCGAGTTAGACAGCTATTCATCTATTTAAATAACGGACCATAATAAATGCTAAATTTAGAATTTTTCAATTACCTACATTTTAATATTAATTGTGAGCCAGAAACGCCAAGTTTTCACACGTTCATCTGCATGAAATAGTTTTTTTGTTATTGCAAGTTAGCAAAGCGAACATATTTAAGTCAGTCTGGCACACCTGCTTCAATGATCTTTCCCCCCAGTTGATCCATTTAGTTCTATTGATCAATTAGGTCTCCCGATGGCAAAACCGCAATGATACAGAGAACATCTGATCGTTCATTCACCGACTGAGAGATCTCTCGGAACCGGAATTGAATTCCGTAGGCAGTATGTACAGAGTCGACCACGAGCGTATCGCTGTCGGAATTTTGAACGGAAGTTGCGTCAAGAACAAAGAGTGTATAAAGATACATGACCGCACCTAACCTTACCTAACCTCCACGTTCGTATGGTCACTAATTTAAGATAATCTACGATATGTGAAAGAAAGCAATTATTAATAATACATATAAACATATGAAAATATATTTTGAAAGAAAAAAAAGGTCACCCTCCCGAGATTCGAACCCGGGCTCCTTTGTTAAGAAGCCGACACCTTAACCACCAGGCCACCGAAGCATCCTCGCAGAAAGTGTTTCTCAACTTATATTTACAGTTCGCGCGTTACGTAACAAGCTGGTAGTGACGCGTTGTTGACTCAACTTCCGTTTAAAATTCCGACAGCGATACACTCTAGAGTTGCCCTACTTTAGTTTCTTACTGGTTGGATAGGTGACGAAGACGACGTCTTGTAAGCAGGATTGCCACCCATCCAGATGTTTCGCCTGATATCCCGCGTCTCGATTAATTATTAATCGGAACGTAAATTGTCTCAATTTTCACCGTTCAGAGTTAAACCATTTTATTATTTGAAGTATTTCTTTTTAATCGTGTAGGAAAACTTATTTTTAAGTGTTACTACTTTCCTCCGTCACATTTTCATTTATTTGCTACTTTTAAAAAAACACTATCGTTTTCATTGTTACTTAAAGTGTGTATGTATAAGCAGTGATTCCGCCATGCCCCTCCTGTGGGGTGGGGGTATTACCCACAAATCCTCCAGAACTTAAAAATTTTTATGGTCAAAAATCGATAGAAACCGTGCAAGCCTACACTTAAGCCTCTCCCAATTTTGAATTTACACCCTCAAACTGAAAATCCTGGCGGAATTCCTGTGTATAAGATAGACCTGTCGGTTAAATTAATTATTAAAAATTACGGACTGAATTTAAAATAAATTTTACATTTTCTCAAGAAGCCTAGCTAAACACGAATTTTTATTATTTAATTTATATTTTTTTTCCAAGGTCACGACTCCTGGAACAACTTTATTATTGACGACGTGGAAGAGGATTTTATAAATGTGAGCAAGATAAAGTCTTCATTAAGTAGTTAATAAGAAGTATAATTTATCTCAGTTTAATTTATTTGACGAATCTTGGACTACATATAATTTCCTACACTACTCAAATTTGGTCAAACTTTACAGGAGTCCAAATGTCAAAACATATTTTTTATTCCTACCACGAAAAAAAACAAATACAGTGGTGAATTTAAGAAACTGAGATGGTGCGTTTAATTTCGATTCTTTTCTGAACGATTTGACAAAGACTCCTTTATACAGGGTGGTAAGGTTACGGACCGACAAACTTCGGGAGGTGATAGTACAGTGAAAAATAAAGAAAAAATACCGAGGCAACGGGGGGGAAATTCCGAGGCGTTACGGAGCTACAGCGTGCCGAAAGCGTGGGAAAATGAACTTCAGAGCGGATTATTGCGAAGACGAGAAATCGGAGAGTAGGCGGTTGAGAGTAAATTAGAGGAAGTCACACCCGGGCTATCCAAAAATGCATATTGGAAAATGCTACAAGCAGGGCGCAAGGGATTCCCCAAAGGAAGTAAGGGATTCCCAGAAAGTCTTCCAAGTAAAGATGGGTCGAAGGGACCACAAATGGGATGAGTTGTCAACAGGTAACAATAATTCATTGCCGGCACATCGATATCTCAACGAGAATTAATGTTATGGCCATTTTTTAAAAATAATACGTGGTTGCATATCAGACAGATTTGATAATTAAAGACAGTCAACGAACGTTTGGCTTATTTATTGGCAATGAGAGAGCCTATAAGTATCCAGTCGGATGGTGGTGAGGACGCATCTCAACAGCTGCAGTGTAGTAACAAAGACGTCCTCGTTGGTCGAGTGGTCAGTGCTATCACGCGTCCGTGATATCACAGCAATCTTGCATTGAAGCCCGCCTGGGAAAGAATCAGGTGTATGATTAAAGCGGAACAGCATGCAAAGGATGGACGGAGGGTATTAGTTAATGAAGAGGCACGTTCGGCTGGTTAGTAGAAACAACGCAATGTAATACAGCAGCCAAAGAAAGATGACATTGAAGAGAGAAAACAAACA